>VJOZ01003526.1:0-14145 GCA_009801055.1 Stichopus horrens | reverse complement strand
ATAGATAGATAGATAGATAGGCCTTTGCTCATTGTCTGGACACAGATTTGCAATTATTTACCTGAACGATTAGTTGCCCTATCGTATCAACAAGGGAGTCAAACTTAACATGTAGGACAAAATATCAAGAATTTGGTGAATAAACTCCATAAGCCCGTTCACAACGTATTTTGAAAAAAAAAAGTGAGGAAGCTACTGCACATGCGTGAAATGATACTTTATATGAAGTCGCTTCAAGTTACTCTTTATCACGAACAAGGGATTAGAAATGCTTAAGCTCCACCAGCATAATTGTCATTCACCCAGTCACCGATTATGATTGTAGTTGTAACCGATATTAGTTAAATTTTTGTGTGGATGGTCTCATTTAACTATCACGGCTTATGGCAGACTACTGTCTTCAATTTCATCCCAAAGTTCTTTCTTTTCTGTATCAATGTGACTCTGAAAAAAGAAAGTTATAATGGTATCTTAAGCCCAACCACCAGTACCTAAAAGTTCTTAAGAAATAAGTTAATCCATTCTTTTACATTTATTTATGTAATATCTATCTATTAAAAATAGTTGTGACTATCTTACGTCATTAGAAATGTAGAGATCAATATGGGAAGTGCTCTTAACAATTTAATTATCTTACATTTTTCAAGCTTCTCAGATCTTTTCCTCTGGATATGGACCTAAAGCAATATCTCTGATACCACCATGAGGGACCATTTTATTTTAACTCCTTTTTAGAGAAAAACATGCTTGTAAATCAATGTTTTGATGCAATAGAAGAATGTTCTCTTTCCATATTCCGCTACGCTTTTTAATCCAAATGGAGGCTTTATTTCAAAAGCTTACAACCTTAAAGTTTCATAATTGAGAGACAATCTTTCAATAGACCAAATATTAACTAATTTTGTTATAACTAGTTCATCCAATCATACTCGTAGTGTGAGAAAAGCGATTCCTTATAGTTTGAATAGCCCATTGACAACAAACAACTTCCTTATTGGTACATTTTATGAGTGAAGAAACAAATTGAATCCAAAATCCATTGACGTCATAACATTTACCTGAGAAGATTAAAAAAAAATTAGAAAATTTCTCCTCCATAATTCATTTTGTCAGTCCGTCAGTCATACAAACTTCAGTGTAATAAAAAGTATTTGAAATTTAAATGGTCAAAGTCTCAAGTTGACCGAAGTTTCAAGCTGGCCGAAGTTTCATTTCCACGTATGTTAAATGGCAATAGTCATCGTCGGACGTATACATATTCTGTCCGTTGGCTCCGTTATACATCCCGTTTAGGTTTTCATAGCTGCAAGTGTACCAGCAGCCGTTCTGATGGAAGGTGGAACAGTATTCATCCCAACAATAATCACAGTCCTCTTCGGAATGCCACCAACCACTTTTGTGTTTGTCGGCACAATTGAACATGGCGCACCCGTCATTGTCTATGTCGTAAGTACTGAAATGTTTGTTCTTGTTCCTGTCGAGATCTGCAGCTGTGGGAAACGTAGAAAAAGATCAAACTGGAAATTTATGGAATAAGTCAATCAAGAGTGAACATATCTACTGTGGCAAGGAATTCGTCGATGAAGCGGACAACAATTATGTTCACTTTCGGACGCGTCACCTGGATGTAATCATTGGGACCCGCATTGCCATACGGTATTGGTAGGACATATCAGGGGAGCAGGATTATCTAAGCGCAACCATCAGTTGACGTGGAGCCTGCAGGAAATGTTTTTTGGGTCATACAAACCCCCTAGAATGATAGGAAATGGCACTCCCCCTGTGTCCTGTGCTTCATGTGTCCAGTTTTGAAATAATAGCTCATGTCTGGGATTATTCAATTAATGTAAAAAAACATTTATCTTTGGAAAAATAGTAATAATTTGGATTGATTTTATCTAGAATATTTCCACCTATTAAATTGCGTTCGATGGTTCTTCGGCAGCACGTTAATATTTAAAAAAGTGTTGTGGTCGGCACGAGCAAAAGTTTCTTACAGCCGCCTAAATAGACTATCCAAGTGGATTTTCACCATCCGCTGACGGGTAGGGTACCGAAAACTATTTACTCGGAAACTCCTCCATGGTCACCGGAAATCGTATTTCCGAGACGGTTTTTTTATCTGTTTATTTTTACGTCTAGCTCGACTCCTAAGAAATAAATGTATTTTAAATGCGTTCACGAGTAAATTTACTTTTGGAGGTCAACATATGATTGAAGGCACGTGCCCGCAAGTCCCGGCCCCCNNCCCCCCCTCCTTCATCACGGCGCCATTTGTGATGATCCACATGCTCAGAAGTGTTCAGAGTGCTAGAGTAATTTCTTACAATGAGCAATAAAGAGTTTTTTTTTTAATTCCCTAAAGTGTCTGTTGCAATAATGCCAGAATATGACATTACGCTGCTGCTCCGAAATCTTGGACAAAAACTGTTTCGACACTTTGCTCTTAGGCTAGACATTCTTGAATCTGAGTGGTGAGGAGAAGATGAAATCTTTGAAATCGTTGAAAACAAAAACAACTGCATTATCCTTTGAAAACAGTCATAAGCGGAACGGATACAGAATTTGTATTTTGTATCAAAACCACGATTTATCTTCGTCTTTTTGACAGGCAATAAGAATTGAAGGTAGGTCTACGCCATGTAACATTTGTTATAAAGTATAAAAAATGAATAAAATATGAGTGTGCAACCGTCGTTCAGATTAAATGTAAACTAACCTGCCTTTCCTTTGGAGCGACTGCCTAATTTCTTTAATCGGTATTTCGAGCTTTCAGCGTCAATTTGAAATTCTGGAAATAAGGCGTACTCATCATGGCCGTTTGATCTCAGAACGTCTATGCGAAGTTCGTAAGTTTTCTGATTAGTGAAGTGATAGAGTTTCTCATTCCCGAGCCAAAAGTTGCCGTTCAAGTCACCGAATCCATTTTTGTAGGCTTCCCAGTTTTGAACAAAGCTGACGGTCGCATCTACGCGACGTTGAAAAACCTGCCACGAGGGAAAAGAAAATTTCTGTCACATCTTCTGTCAAATATGTCAAAATTTCTGTCAAAACTTCTTTTTTCTGTCACATCAGTCTTACATTGGGATCAAGAAATCATCTCCATACTTTCTGACGAAAGATTGGTAACAGACAGTTTGACCAACATGTATTCAAGTTCACATTACGTACAGAATCGAAGAAGACATTACTCAATGGTTGATTTTTTTAAAGTTAAAAAGAGAAGAAAGCTGGATTTTACAAAAGAAGAGGTTGTGAAAAAGAACTCACGGTCCATCCTCCGCCATCGTTCATGTTGCAATAGACTTCAAACGGAGATCCAGTGGATGGAACGATAGTGTAAATACCCTCTGAAGTAATTCCAGCATTGTAAATCTCTTCACAGTCCAGATAAGCAACTTGAAAAAATAAAGAAGATTCAATTAACAGGAATAAGCATTTCAAATTATATATTTGTTATCAAATACTTGAACATGGTTACAAAATTTTGATGCGTTTGTTGAAATAAGTGGAAAAAACATATACCAGCATATGATTCCTTGCAGTGGTAACTAGCTGTCGAGTACAAGTGTACACAGTGCAAAGCCCAATTTCAGTGATGTTGTTTGCAAACTATCTCTGAAATTTTAAACAAAACGTAACTGCCTCACAACTTCATGAACTTTAAGTAGCCCAAGCAGAGAGACGATGTTTGTTTACCAAATGCAACCGCATTTGTGTTAAAACATGATAATATTGTTACTGGAAGAACTGTTTTTTCTGTTTTTTGTTTTTCTGGGTTTTTTTTTTGTTTTTGTTTAACGAATATTAGCCCAACGTTATTTCATCACTGAATTGAACTGTAATTTGGTGAGTCAGTGGCTGACTGACGGTATAGCTTATAACATACGTATTATATAGTTTATAACTCAGACTCATATGTGAGTGATAGTCTATAAAATACATCTAATTGTGACGTGTTTAGACACATAAGTGCCATGTATTTGAAGGTAACTGTGGGATGTTCCTGAGTTGTCTCATCATTTAATATTTAGCATGTAATTGCATTAAGTACATAACTCGACACTGGTCAAGCAGAGGTTGAGAGAAGTCACGTAAATAATAATGGATTTTATACGTGGACTGAAACATACATACAAAGAAAAAACAAGATGTAACTTTATGATGAAACAATCTCTCTTCGTGGCATGCTTTCAATTTTATTCTTTCGACGAAACAGTTTCCGTAAAACGTATCAGATTTCACTATTCACTTTGCAGGCATAATTAGGTAACATAATAACAACATAGTCACTTTACCTTCGCAGGTCATAGGGACAATCATTGACCAACTTGCGGAGTTATCGTCATTCAGTTGACATTCAACTTGAGTCAAGCTCGTTGAGTAGTACCCAGAATTACAAGATGGACTACAAATAGTTCCAACACTGTATGACGATATCGAATTAGGACAGGAAGTAAACGATCCTTGGACAACTTCCGGCAGATCAAGAAATAAACACTTTGGTTCTCCAATGAAAGAAAACAGGTAGAGCACAGAAATTATCTAGTAGTAAGGGGTTTCACGAATTCAAGTTAATTGCAGTGTAGTTGCGTGATGCTTGTATATTGTACTAAAGTATAAAAGGCCAGACCTACTGATAGCATACATAATGATACATGTATCTACAGTCATTGACAAAACTCTGCCAAAGGAGTCAATACCCGTTGAAGGAAATGTTGCATCAGACATACCAAAGATTGTCCGTTTTTTTTTTTTACTGGGTGCGTATTTTCACATACTTTCGTTGGGCAAAACAATTTGTTTTGCTCATTTTGGTTTAATATTGTACAATAGTTTCTTCCAGCAATTACGCCGACACGTTTTAAGTCTAAAAGGTTTCTTTTTAATTGAGTTTCTTGGTGCGTGTATTGAATTCCCAGATTCATCGTAATTTGTCCAACTAAGTACTGCATAAATAGCTACCTTCACATACGTAAGAGATGACGGCGGTCCAAGATCCAACGTTTTGTCCTTCAATCTGCTCACATCGTGTTTCAGTATCAGTTGTAGGATGGTGTCCGGCATTACAGGTCATGTGACATGAATCTCCCACGTGATCAGTGCAACTGGATCCATCGAAATATCCATTGGCAACAGAGGGTAACGTAGAATCATCACACCTGATGGCTGTTAAACAACAATCGAATCATACTTTGGATATTGTCCATAGGAATTCTGTCTTTGGTCTATTGGCATCTTCATGAGAAGTTGAGTGAGTCTAAGGTAATTCATCCCATTGCAAAATTGAAAATGATGCTCATCTTTATAGTTGGCATAGTTGATTAAACGATTATTAGTTCAAATACAAAAACTCAATCTAACTCCGTTTGTAACAGAGAGTAAATTGGCATCACCTTATGTCAGGGTTGTGTATTGTAAGAACAATGGAATCATAACTTGGTATCTTTTAGTACCATATTAATATATTTTATATATTTTTTTGCAACAATTATGTGTGTGTATATCTTCAAAGTTACCTTCACTTATTTTATTGTAATTCGGGATTGTAAAGNNTACTTATGATTGGTAGAAATTTGTTGAACGACTGTTACTTCAAACAATATCGAACCTTGGATTAAACTTTATATCACTCAGAGTCTTAAATGGACTCTAAATCACTTCTTTACAATTCAGCTTTGTATTTGTCTCTTTATTGTTTCTCTCTCTCTCTTACTTCTTTTTATTTTGGGGGTCGGGGCGGTCGTTATTAGGATTTCCCCATATTTGCTTTGTTTTCCCTAAGTATGGACATTTTCCTTAGTTTATATATGGGCAAATATAGACAAATTTAAATTACAAAACGTTATAATGTCATCCACTATTCCCCGACATTTTTCATGACTTCATCCAAGGTTTGGGACTTCCGTTACTTCGAGCGATGTTTTAGAGATTCCGTCTCATTTCCGAGGTGTATGAAAAACCCAACTCTTCAGTCATATTGTTACTTTACCTTCGCAGGTCATAGGGACAATCGTTGACCAACTTGCGGAGTTATCTTCATTCAGTTGACATTCAACTTGAGTCAAGCTCGTTGAGTAGTACCCAGAATTACAGGATGGACTACAAATAATTCCAACACTATAGGTGGATATCGAGTTAGTACACGAAGTATACCATCCTTGGAGAACGTCAGGTAGATCAAGAAATAAACACTTTGGCTCTTACAAAAGACAGAGAAAGTGTAATGGAAAATGTCATATGGTGAACAAAGTCATCTGAAAGATCAGAGAGTTTCAGAATTACGCTAATAGAACAATAATCTTGTCTAAACCTATATCTGTTTTGATCTCCATATAATCACACGATCAGATGATATACATAATAAACTCTTAGTCAGCTCAGGTCTACGTGTGTCAAATTGTGTAGTGTACATAGTCTGAAAATCTAGTGTGAGAAAGGAAAGGATATAAAGCCTTTGAGGAGACAACGTCATCTGGCTCAACTGTTTGTTGGACAATATGTTGCATCAGACCTGACTAAGTTGGTCCACCACTGCAATACAAACTGCAAACCTTTACTTTTATTATATTATGGCATTCGATTTAGTTTCCTAGCTTATCATTGAGTTTTCGATTAAAAACAAAATGACAAAATGAGTTCTGCATAAGGTTACCTTCACACACGTAGGAGATTATTGCTGACCAAGACCCAACATTTTGTCCTTCAACCTGCTCACATCGTGTTTCAGTATCAGTTGTAGGATAGTGAGCGGCATTACAGGTCATGTGACATGAATCTCCCACGTGATCACTACAGCGCGATCCATCAAAGTGCCCATTGGTAACAGAGGGTAACGTAGAATCGTCACACGTGATCGCTGTGTACCAACAATGGAAACATAACTTAAATGGTATCTTTAAGTAATGAATTTTCTCTCTTTTTATACACTTTACCTTTACACGTCTATTTTGTTTCGTGATTGTAGATTATTTTATGTTTTTCCACGACTAATTTTGTTTATCTTGTAATAGCTATGGTAGGCTTACATTCGTAAATATGTGAAGTGATTGCTAAAGCAAACAACTTTGGATCTCTACGTTTTACTTTTTTAAGACACCCAATTTGTGATGTTCTGAAACCAACTTTGTGAAAATGCACCGATTACTGACTCCTAATTTTTAATACTTTTTGTTTAGTTTGCTTCTTATCAATGTAACCAATCGTCGGGATTATGTTTTCCGATGAACGAAAAATTTATTCTTTTAAATTATTGATATAACTGTAACTGAGACATACAAAACAAAATTCAAAATCTGTTCAATGATACTGACAATCACTTAATATGTTTTCTTGTTGTATACATCAATTGTTGAAATCATATTACATATTACAAGAGACCGCAAAATGATCATTACAGTTTACAGCATTACCAAGAGTAAATGAAACAAACCCCCTGTTTATGTCACAATTAACCACTTTAAATCTCAACAAAACAGTGCACTGATGATGTAAAGGGATGGGGCGAAAATTAGACCTCAATTGTCAGCTTGTTTCATGTGGTTTGCCGGGGACTGAAGATTCATAAACTTATTTTCAAAATTTTTAATAACATTAACGCTCTTCATTGCACGCTCTCGCATACCACAAATTTACACTCAAGATGCTTGATGCTCTGTTTGGAAGATTTCGTTTCTCTGCACACTGAATTGGTCACCAGTTATGATGTACTACACAAAAAGAAGGTAAAATGTAGCTACTTCACCTTCGCATGTTATAGAGACGCTCGTCGACCAACTTGCGGAGTTGTCTTCTTTCAGTTGACATTCAACTGGAGTCAAGTTCGTTGAATAGTAACCAGCAGTACAGGATGGAGTACAGATAGCTCCAACACTGTATGACGATATCGAATTAGGACACAAAGTATACGATCCGTTGAGAACTTCAGGTAGATCAACATATAAACACGTTGTCACTTTCATGAAAGGGAAAAAAAAACGGCAAAGTAAAATGATTAAAGTTTCGCATGAAGTAACACATACAAAAATATCAAAAGATCAAAAGGACTTCAGCAAAAATGATGAGAGCAATTATCTATGCTACTTTAATGGTTTTTACAATGATCTCTTGAGCAAGTTACTGAGATATCCGAAATTTACTAGTCAACTTGTGAGGTATGTAATCAAACAGTCACTCGCAGCCAAAAATTTATATATACCACCTTAAGTTATTAAGGCCAAGACCAACGATGACATTTGAAACGGACCTGAGAAGAACTTCCGATTCTTGACTGTAGTCAATGTAACACGATGGACAATAGTGTCACAAGAATATGGAACAGAACTAGTCAAGCCTGACCACGGCTATCATCATTTGTAATATTTCACGTTTTGTGGCAGAAAATATCCTTTGCTCTCAGTTGAACCTGCTCAATGCATTTTTGTGTCAAGTGTTGTTTTAATGATTTTCACGCCGTATTTAAATGTCATCAGCGTAATACGTTGTTGCTCCTAATTCAGTCGTCACTGTCACACCAATTAATGTGATGTAATAGGTGTCTTACCTCCACACGCATAAGATATATCGGCTGACCAAGATCCAACGTTTTGTCCTTCAACCTGCTCACATTGTGTTTCAGTATCAGTTGTAGGATAGTGTCCGGCGTTACAGGTCATGTGACATGAATCTCCCACGTGATCAGTGCAGCTAGAACCGTCGAAATACCCATTGGTAACAGAGGGTAAAGTAGAATCGTCACACATGATCGCTGTGAAAAGAGCAGCGAATCCATACGGGCATCGTAAACCATAAAACTAGACGAAAGTTTGGGAAGCTCTCACGAGAGTACAGACACCTCTTTATTGACGAGACTTCAGCTTCATGATGAAACTTTCTCTCTATAAATGTTTTACATGTTCATTCTTCACTAGATTACATATTACAACCTCAAGGAGAAAATGAAGCACAATGCATAGATACCCGATACCCTGGCAGCCTTTACATCTCACAAAGTAATATGTCAATGTTTCTGTTCAGTGGAGCAATTCTTAAGACATTAAGTCGTGAATGCCATAACACAGGAGGGTGCAGATAAAGTTAAGGGCTTGAAAATTGACCATACCCCACACCGCCTCACAGTATAAGCCGGATGAGGTCTCTAGGCACACTCTTTTAGAGGTCCGGTAACAACATGTACCAATTATTTCAGAAACTTTTATCGCTAAAATATTAAGAACCTTACCAATACTTTTCGCCTTCTCATTCGTTTCTCATTTAGTCACGTTAGCGGATAATAGCTATTACTAGACTTAATTTATCGATTGATGATTACACATGAAAGATATTCTGTACATGTATTTCAATATTTCTACAGCTTATATTATCTAATATTCAGATTTATTCACTTTTGAGATAATTTCACTGCATATTTCTACACTGTGGTCATCTGTCACATCAAGCACTAACGTTCAATGTGGAATTGATGAATGCGCCGCTCCACTAATTACCTATCCATAATTACACCTTAATGTGGCAAGAAAAAAAATTCTTGAACAAGATTAACCATGTTCAAGACATTCAACTCAACGTACGTTCACATGTCATATCATCACTTGGTGACCAACTTGTGGTGTTGTCGAAGTTCAGTTGACATTCAACTTGTCCCAGGTTTGTTGAAAAATAACCGTAATTACAGGATGGAATGCAAATAGTCCCAACGATATACGAAGATGTCGTGTCAGGGCACGTTGTGTAAATTCCTTTGAGAATGTCAGGAAGATCAACTTGTAGACATTTTGGTTCTAATGAAACAGACAGTAAGACATATAAGAATATTAACACAAAATTTAATGTCTCCCAATGACATAGATATCAAAATTATTCTTGATGATATATTTATATGGATATTTACAAAGTAGATGTGAAAGGAATCCTTAGATTTTGATAAGATCAAAATCGTTACGTCATTGCCTACGTCGCAGAAAGACTATGTATATAATGTGGAAGAGGAACCAGACATACTTTCTTCAACCTAATGGAGTAATGATTTCCATTGATATTTTATTCAGCGATTTTGGCTCCCGAAGATGTCGAAGTACGTTATGACCTTCACTTAACTGCTCCATCTAAGTATAGGCATGTAGCTATACATTAAAGTTAGGCACTTATCCATATCCCGACGACCCGTTTAGAATAAAAGAGAATGTAACCTTGAATAAAAGCTGGATGAGTAACAAATCTGGATGAAACCATCTTGCCATAAAGAGCAAAATGCAAATCAGGACTACAATTTTATGACTTATAAATGACGTAATCGTTTTATTTTTTTAACTTATAATAAAAATATTATGTTCGCATGCATTCAGGTGAAAACGTTGTTTTTGCTCATTTGCGTCCTAGTGAGCCCTTCGTTGTGTTGTCTGTTTTCCTGAACTACTTAAACTATTCAACCTTACAGATGTTATTTTTATATTAAGTTGTTGATGTCATCACAGGAATTAGTTTAAAACAGTAGTGTCTTACCATCGCACTCATAAGAGATATTGGCTGACCAAGATCCAATGTTTTGTCCTGCGACGTGCTCACATCGTGTTTCAGTGTCTGTTGTAGGATAGTGTCCGGCATTACAGGTCATGTGACATGAATCTCCCACGTGATCTCCACAAGTAGATCCATCAAAATGCCCATTGACAACAGAGGGTAAACTGGTATCTTCACATTTGATCGCTGTGTGCAACAAGGGCAATGTAATAAGCTGTTTTATGCCGATATCAAACGTCAAACATTGATGTGGGCCAACTTTAACCGTCATTATCCAACGACTCCATGCTGACTTGAATTAGTCACTAAAAATCCTATTTCCCACGCCATACGAAGAAAAAAAAAGGAAGTGTCGTATATCTTGTCAGTCACATACTTAATCGTATCGAGCCATTTTATCACATCATCTTGATTCTATTCAACTCAGATAACAATTGCCTGTTCATAAGACATCAAATGTCTCGGGTTTTTTTTCTTGATCTGTTTTTCATTCTATGACAGAGGATCTTATTTTTGCCATGCCCTTATGAAAAAAAAAATTGTAATAGTGAAGGGGAGGTTTTCTGATAATTATTTTAATAAAGCAATCCATCATCTTCATCATCCATCATCTATTATACAAGGAGGATATTTATCGCTTCAGAATAACAAGTTATTGAACATGCCACGCTTAATAAAATCAAAATGTTGTCATTTGTAACTGGCACATTGAGAATACGTAAGAAAGAGAAGCATCTGAGCAATATATTTTCTGACTGTTATTATTACTTTTTACCTTCACATGTTACCCTTGCAACCGAAGACCAACTTCCGATGTTAAATGAGTTCAGTTCACACTGAATTTCTGCGAGGTCTGCGGCAAAGTAACCATAATCACAGGTTAAGTTACAGACAGTTCCAATATCATAAGAAAGCATTGCCTCACGACACCAGTGAAACGAGCCGTGTAGTACTTCCGGAAGGTCAACTGCTAAACACTCCGATTCTTTGTTCAGTAAAAAAAAAGAGGCAAAATAGAAAGAGATAAAACTTGTCTAAAAGTTCAGGAAAGTGTATGTCATCGTTTACCTACAGCAGCAAAGGACAATACCGTTCATTAGGAAAAGGTGGAATTGTAGTACGGCATCAAAAATGTGGATAAATGCTGGAAATTTTATATTTGTTTTGACAGAGTAAGTCCTAAGGTGTTAAATCGAAATAGGCTGAAGATTCTTTTTGAAATCTCACGCTTTTATTTCCAAAATGTGGGTCATACTGTTACGAAACTGCATCACTTCATATCACTCAGTTTGCACAATGCAGAGGCACAAGAGACATCGGATAGTTGTCCTAAAGTAGGCTACAGCAGCCTTAAGTAATCCATCGAAAAGTTATTCTATTTGGAGGAAAATTGTCAAGTCAGTAATTAAAAAAGTGGGTACTTGAGAAAAGAAGAAAATTTGTAGACTATTTTAATGTGATCAAATCATCAAGAACCTAAACTGATATACGATTCAAGTTTCATCCTTTCTGTCAGGTCATGTTACGTTGTATCTGCCAACGAGATTTCAAATTTTGCATTACATTCCTCGAATGAAGCGAAATGTTGACAACTTTATGGAAGAATGCACTACCTGTTTTAAGAATCCATTTTGTTACTAAGTGCATTTGATGGCGGTGAAGGGCTTGTCCACTACCTGATCGATGAATTCTTTTGGCCTAAGTCATAGCTCTAATTTGCTGAGCGGTACATATTTTGAACGTTCCCATGGCAGCTCGTTGATGGAATTTTATTTGCCCACAGTGGCCTTGACAGTATAGCCTATTAACCATATTTTAAGTGTGCAGAAAGCTGAAGATAATATCTACCTCTCAAGGCCCGATGATAATTATTACATCACAATATGAATATCATTCAATAGTTTGAGTCAGTGGGATCGATGAATAGGCCTATATATAATGTACAGTACATGCAAATCTTAAACTGGATCTAGACAGACAATTACATCATCAGAATATCAAAAGTTATGATATTGTATACCATCTGATGATAAATTTGTATGAAATGTTTTCTTTTCACAATAAATTATAGCACAATAGTAGTCTACAATGTACTGAGAGTATAAACGAAAGAACACTGGTGACTATCTTTAAATCACGTCGTCTTGGAATCTGGTCAAGAAAAAAAGAACAACAACACACAAACACAAAATATGGACTTATAAAATGATTTTTTTTCTGCGTTATTTCGATAGGTTTCAACAACAAGAGGAAATCATCTCATCCCTAATTCGTCTTTCGGTTATGAAGGAGGACATGTAACAATATGGCGAAGGCAGAAGGTAATAAATAAATAATAAATAAATAAATAAGCCTTTTATGGGTGGGTGTAAGTGCAGGTGTATGTTAATCAAAACACTTGTTAACTTACAGCACAACTTACTTAAACATGTCTAATGGATATTCTTGCACAAACAAACAAACAAGCAAACAAACGCTGCTATGCAAAGGTAACAGCTGTGCTCACTTTGTTTACGGAGTATCGCTATTAATTAAAAGTGATCACTATAAATAACAAAAAAAAGTAGTAAAATATGTATTAGACGAATGAACCATTGACTTCAATTGCAAGTATTTTTAATATTTATTTGGAGTATTTCACACATATATGACTGTTTAATGTCAAAGACTACTCACTTTGGCAAGTAAAGGTGTTACCTGACCAAACACCTGATATTTCCCCAGGAATCTGGCCCAGCTCGCATATTGTCGAGCCATTTGTGCTGAAATAATTCTGGAGACAAGTGACATTGCACACGTCACCTAAATTATTACCAGAGCATGCTGAGTTGTTGAAGAAACCATTTGTGACCGGGGGCAATGTCTCATATGGGCACGTGATATCTGAAATGGAACGTATAAGCACAAAGCAAGTCAAGCAACTACACCTAGCTGAATACCATAAACGTTGCCAATAGTAATTTAGAACATAGAATAAACACCATATATTACCATATATTACATATACATATTGTATATACATAAAATGTATCGGTTTATATATCAAGTTTCACAATTATGAAAAGTTTTACAATTTAGATTTGAACTTTTGATTCTGGCTTGCACTAGCTGTGTAAGTATGAACTTAAAGCTGGATTATGAATTGCATTAGCAATTGCTTTGTTCTTCGTCAGTGTTTTAGGGTAGAGAAAATAGTTGAGCAGATCACCTGTCATAAAAGCTGAAAGCTGTGTTTAAAATTATACTTTCATAGCTCCAGCTTCAACTTAATATCGCGTTTCGTCTTATACATCTCCGGTTAGAGATAGGTTTTAAAGTTTACTTTGTTGAGCTCAGCAGCAACTTTTTTACACTACTTACTTCATACATGAATATAGGGCTATGGAGATGGACAACGTCCACTTATGTCCCGGGAACACTACCGAAATATCCCTATATGGTACGTCTAGATTCAAAGTAAACGTCGTAATAACATCTCGTATATCCTTTCAAATAACAGTAGGAAATCTGACCCCTTGACCTCGTAAAATTTCAAGCGGGAGTGACGTCACACTTTTTGAATTTGCCACTGCTGAACATGTGTACGAATCGACAAAATAATACACAGATTTCATGGAAATATGCCCA
>VJOZ01003521.1:0-29106 GCA_009801055.1 Stichopus horrens | reverse complement strand
AAACACGGAAAGAAGAAGAGAAGCAAGTAGCACATTGTAGGTAGACTTCTGTTTCTTAAGCTATGACTTTTACGTAACTCTGACAGTCTCTGGAATTGAAATAATACCTTATTTATCATAAATGATTTTTCAATAGCAANNCTAAAAGCCTCCATCTCGATTGATATATTTGTAAATAATTAAAAAATTTTGTAACGATTTATAAATGCAACTCACAGTAGTGACAAGTATGATTTAAAACTGGTCAAAGCATCTGCAAATCTTTTTATTATACCTTGTAATGTATGGAGAATTTATCAAAAAGTATTTTTGGAGTGATTTTCATTTTCTAAATATGTCACATTTTAAAATTGAACTGCATCATAAACCTCAAAAAAGTTACCCAATATTATTACCTATAAATAGCATAGAATACTTGATCATTCTCCTTAGGTGCAACATTTCACGTCAACAGAATATCATGTCACAATTGGTTCATGTTCTCTTTCTAATAATACATATCACATTCTACCGTATCATCTGACATATAGCCTACCATTATTTTTGGTAGCCTAGCTTTATTTTTAACAAAGAAGCTCAAACGACAGGTATCAAAGATTGTCAAATTTTCTAGCAAAGGACGGTGGTACGTTTAGAAGCGTTCGTCACTAATTTTATTTTTTGTCAAAGTAAGTAAGTAAGTAAGAAGTTTTGTTGTGAAGCCAGGCCAGCGCAGGAACTTATTGCTTGCTTCAGCCCAACAGCATCGGACCGGTAATCGTTGTGTGACCTCGTAAGTGCAATTTGCATGAAGAAACGGTATGGGATGAGCAACATTTTACAGATGTTGGGCTACATTCAAATAACAACATCAGTTAATAGACCAGGACGAAGATTAGCGTTTCGTGGCACAAAACACGTGTGAGCTGGGATTTTAGTGTGTATTCGTTTTATCGAAACCCACCCAAAGGAGATGAGTCTCCATTACGAAAATTGATTTCAGCACAGTCCCATGGTATTAAACATGCCTAATCGGTGGAAGAATCAGCAATAATCTGTTTTACATCAGGGCTGTTGAAATTCTTATCACGGCAAGATCTACTTTGCATGTGATCGTATACCGAACAAAGTCTCAGGCAAAAAATGACGTAGCACTCAGATCGTTATCATCCTTGTGCACAAATAGTTCCATTCTCTCTATTCTTCCTTCTTCTTTCTTGCTATCTTCTTTAAAAGCAACAATGTATGTCTGTTAACGTAAACACAACTTCGAGTACCGCTTTGGTTCTTATCTGCGTTTAGTGATGACGTTCAAACAAGTAGGAAAGGAGGACAAAAAAATTCCAAGTTAGAGCGAGTGGTTAGCAGAGATATCCTACGTCCATAGAACAATCCCTAGGGGAATTTTGTGGCTAACATCCTTTCCTCCGTTTGTCATTCACGGTAAACAGACATTCAGCATCTGACTCATTCGCTGCCCTCTCACCGAAATGAGCTAATTCTGATCGTGTGAAAAGCGACATAAATGGGGTAACACTGAAGGTAACAGAGTTTTGTAATACTATCTTCCGTCCGTTGATGATGAGCTTGCCTGCTCGTTCAGTCACATACATATTAATGAACGACAAACACCGGCTAAACACACACACTCCTCCTCAGGTCACCTTAACTCACCCTTCTTTTTTTACCCTTCTTCATTTCACTTGGCTCGTCATCACACGTGAGATATTATTCTGCAGTTTGAAGAATGATGGGTCGTTGTTAAGCACAAGCAATTGAACTTGTTTGTTCTAACATCAATGCCAACGTTAAAATTTTGAATAGATTTATTACTCTGGATCACTCACCGTAGAATCTTGAAACAACAGTCGTGGCACCTATCCATGTGGTCTCTGCATAAACGGATCAAACATAGGTTATTGTAACATCAGAAATTTTAGCAAAGTGAAAATTTTGCTTCCGTTTTGACATGTTATCCCCCATCCTTTACCAACAAAAGCTTCATTCAAATTGTACTTCACTGGCCCCCATCTGTTAAATCCTATTTTAAATCCTATTTCCTCCACTCCGGCGTTCTCCATATTTTCCCCTCGATATCTCTGACACCAGGTCGTTGTTTTAAAATCAACACTCTAAAATTATAATACATTCTTAAGTCAATTACATCACTATGCTGTTAGAAGAATAGCTCACGACCTATTTACAAATTACCTTTTGAATCTTAAGCAATGTATTGAAATAGGTGAAAATAGCTCACTCTGCCTTAATATTTCATGTGGTGTTCCTTAAGGTTTCATTCTAGTACCTCCCTTACTTCTTATTTACATTAATGATCTTCCTATTTGCTCAAATAAGTTAAAATTTTGTCTCTTTGCGGACGACACTAGTATTCTTTTTCGACATAACGATCTGAAAGGTAATGAATATATTTAGAAATAAATGCAATTGGTTCCATACGAAGAAGTTATCTTTTAACGTTAATAAAACCATTGTTGTCATTTTCCATACCAAGTACTCTGTTAAAATTGATCTAAGACTTATTTTAATAATTTAATTATAAATGAAGTAACTAGTGTTTAATTCATGGGATTTCTTATTGATAATACTTAAGTTGAAATTTCGACATTGATTAAGTATGTAAAAAGACTTTTAAGGTCATAGGTATTCTGTACAAGATAGGACATCATGTTCCAAGACAGGTTTTACTAGCCTTATTTTATAATCTTGTTAACCTCAACTCTCGCATTGTAATATCCTTTAGAGGAACAGGGAGGGTGGTAGGGGCTTGTATTTATGTATGGTGGGTCTGCCTTGCGCAAGCAAAGCTTTTTTTCAGGTGAATATCTTTTTGAATATGTTTTTGAAAATTGTTACTTCATTAAATTACATTTTTTACTTTGGACGTAAAAGAGAAAAATAAACAAACGAAAAATCTACTGTTATGCAAAACGATGCAATGCTCTTCACATGTGGTTACCCGAAAAAGGCTCAAGAGAGAAGGGATCAGAGAAGGCTATTTTGCAAACCTCTAGCATGATTTGTCCGACTCTTTCAAAGCAAGAGGAATCGTACTTATCTGTATAGGACATTGCAATTCGAGGAGGATACAATAAAGAAGATGAGTTAATTTAGGGCACCAATCAGTTTTAATGTATACTATACTACACCACAGATGATACAAGGTATTTGTGAAGTTCATTTTATTTTTCCTACTTCAGTCACCTTTTTTCTTAATTCTCCAAGAACTTTACTTTCACCCATTACCCCTTATCACCTTTTCCTTTTGTTCATAACCTAATTCGGTAACATCCTTGGTGTGTTACGTAATATTATAAAGCTACATTTAACCTTATGCAGCCTTCAATGATGTAAGTAACCTCATCGAGGTAGACTTATCAAAGGTTGAGATGGCGGAATTCTAAAAGGTTCTTGCTACATGTAGTAATATATGTTCGGCTTGACTGCTGTCAATTTTTTTTTCCTAATGGTGTCGCAAGTTCATGACTGTACTACAAATTCCAATACTTTGTCACGTTTGGAGGTGAAGGTATCGATCCTCTTCATTTGTTCCTCGAGGGTGACGTTCCAGCATAAACAATTTCCAAGAGAAAAAAAACATTACATTTTGGGGGGAGTATTTTGTATATTTTGCAGTGGTTTTTGTTCTCAAAAATAGATCTTCAATTTTTAAGAGAGATCATATTTTTATTTCATTCTTCTTTGGTTTCTGCATTTTGCTCTTTCGCGTTTCCCTTTTCCCCCCGGGTCATTATGCGTCGTTGCTACATTTTATGTGATGGTTTGAGACAATTTGCAGGAGAACATGAGTTTATGCTACCTTTTTTTTTATCATTTTTGGTTTGAAGAGACATTTTCTGTGACTGTCAATATCGTTACTGTTGATGAATGCTTAAATGCCACCCAGGGTAATCTTTCTTATACATGTTACAAACACCAAGATGACAGTTGTGTGTGGCCTTGTAGACAGAACTGAGTGACGACGTAATGTCTTATTAGCTGTTACGTCAAGATAACTAAAAAATAATGTATCTTATCATAAAAAGAAAATTACTAATGCCAGCTCTTCGTTAGCATTTCACAACAAAATCTCATTAATTTGACACCAAATATCGTGCTGTGACCCTGTTCGTGTCAAGAGAGATAAACTATAAAAGAATGAAAACGATCCAGAAAGTCCGAAAACATCCTGTTTGGGCGGTTTATGAATGTTTTATTGAAGAGGATGCATTAAAGGAGGGGGTTGTTTGTTTATTGTGTTCATTGTGGTAACCAAAGTAACATTATTATCACACTTCTTTAATGAACAAACGCCCCGAATATGTTTGTTAAGACACGAAAGGATCATAAAAGCTGTTTCACAAGACAAATTTTGTCTGTAAGATATAAAATATGGGTAACTGGATCACAAGCACGGAGTTAACAACGATGTCCAAAAGGCAGCATTTTACAAACTTTAATACACCTTTTTTTTTTTGTCAAGAAAAATTGTGTCAAAAGTGTAACAATTCTGGAAGGATAAAAGATATGTGAATTACGTAACTAAAAGAGGTATGTATATTATATATGTAAAATAAGTATGTTATATAACTAATGACAAAATTCAAAACATGTCAACAATGCTCGTGGGCGGTACACAAAGTAATACTCAAATAAAATGAATAAAAATAGTTAAGCAACAAATGGCATGCATGCTTTGGTTTGCACTTAGCAGTTTGTGCTCTACAGTACTAGTTAGACTTGTGCGCATACTGTGGTTCAGAGTAAGTGTAGATATTCACTATACTTGGTGTACGGAGCCGACTTATATAGCTGTTTTCCTCATCAAGTAATCAGATTTTGAAATATGCCAAGGATTGATTACACTTATTTTTTATAATGCAGTTACAGATTTTTGGAGTTTTTTAGAGAAAAGCTTGGACATGTTATAAATCTCACTCTCAGCTCTAGGAGCACTGCGGTAGCTGTTAGTAACGTTGATGGAGCCTAATTGAAAGAACAGCATTCAAGATTATGGGAGCTTAGGCCTAGTTCAACGTTATTTGACTCAGTGTGTAGGGAACCTTTGCTTTGACTTTGGAAATTTTACGATTGCAGTCCTTAGTCTTCTACACGATTTTATTGCATAAGGACTTGTTTTTGGACTTCCCCTTAAACTCGACGAAGAAGAAATGGTTATCCCAGATGGCTGAATCGAATCTGCTGAATAACGCTTTCTTTTAACACAATTCTGAAGTTTGGAAAGGCATAGATTACAGTAAGAAAAATTCGCACTGACACTATCACTGTGTTGTTTGGTATATTTAATTATGATTTATATTTACGTTCATTTAGGCCATGTTTCACTTTCAGCTGTAGCCTCTAGGCTATGCCCTAGGCCTAGGTCTGCTAACTTCAAATCGAATGTTGTTCACTTTTAGCCATATATACATATTGAAGAGCAGCGTACAAAAAATGTCCATCTACGCTTTTAATATATTCATCCGTCGGTGATGTTACTCTAAAACTGACTCTAAAACTGACTGTGTTTTATCCAGGGGATAATAAACCTGTATGTATCTGGTCGATACAATTTGAGGATTTTATGAATATTAAGATAAAATACTAGAAGCGTTGTGAACATAACATGTACCAATCACCGATTCTTGTGGAACGCCACAGGTGATCGATTTCATACCGAAATCAGACGACGTGAAGTTAACAAATTGCTGCCGGTTTCGCTTATAACTGTTAAACCAATTTAAAACAAGCCCTCTCACACCGTAATTGATATAGCTTGCTTAACACAATGCTATGATTAACTGCATCAAAATCCTTTGAAAAAATCTGAAAGTGCTTCAGTGACAGTGTGTGCAATTCCGTCTATTAAATTTAAAACCGCTAGTTGTGTAGAATAGTTAGGGCGGAAACCATACTGATTGTCATTAAAACTCTTTCAGCATAAAAGTAAAGACAACTGAAAACCAGTTTATTGGAATTTGTCAGGGCAAAACTGAAATTGGACAATGGTTTATGATCGTATTTATGTCTCCTGATTTGTACAGATGAGCAATGTTTTCAATTTTCAAGTCAGAAAGAACCACACTTGAATACAAAGAGAGATTGAATGTGTGAATGAATGTGAATGAATGTCAGAGGTACAGCCACATCGTAAATGACTTTTGTTCATAATATTTGAAGATATCGTATCGAAACCAGGTGACTTATTACTTTCTTGATCATGGACTATTTTTATGACCTCGTTAAGTATTTGTGAGATGCATGAAAAAAATTCACATATGTCATATCAAGAAGGCTTGCATCTTCATCAAAAAGTTCAGATGTCAAGTTTGAGCCAATATTAGTGAAGTAGTTGTTGAAAGCATTTACAATATCAGGCGGGTGTGTCAATTTAACATTGTTGGTTCGATATAACTGTAACTGCATTTTGCATTAATGTTGCACATTTAAAGAGTTTTGATGCTAGGCTTACTTTCCATAAATCAAATTTGAAGCTTAAGTTATAAAAAAAATAATACGTAGTCGGTAAATTTAATTCAAGTAACAGGAAAAATCAGAATCAATGTTTTCTTCATGTGTGAACAACAGTTTTCATCATGTGTGTTCAACTTGGTCACGAATTCAATTTTCAACATGCCATCAATTTTCAATTATGTGTCGGATAGCCGTTGGCATTGTTCTTGAAATGTGGTAACTTTGCCAATCGCAGTTTCATGTTCCTTGAGCCATGTACTCCAAGTAGTGAAAACAGTGGAACTAAAGATACCACTATTTTTATCCATGGAGGCACTAGGGTCATAAATATACTACAAAGAGCACAGACACATATTAAAGTTACATGCTCACATTACACACACACATATATACGATAATAAGAAATGACTGTAGAACATTTAACTGTTGTGCATCGGTGCATCAGTCAAAATTACTTCATTCTTTTTGCTTCAGATTTAAGTTAAGAACATTTCATAACTTTAAAAGAGTCTTCAAACACAGCCTCCCATAAAACAACAGTCATTACCGTTCACGGAATTGCTTACCTTATTTCACCCTTTCAGGCACGTCTCAGAAATTTACTTAGTGTGGCATTTGTGCAAACAAAATATGTTTTATGTTTTCTGAAGTGTTTCTTGCTTTTTTTAATCATTATGCTCATAATGTATTGCAGAACATAGACACGTACTACCATAACAGTATATCCATTATCTCGTGGGCGTGACATCGTTTGCTCAGCTTAACTATTGCTTAAACCTTGAGATTTCAAGGCGTACTTTACTGAAAAGGCTTAATTCGTTCTTCCAAAAAAGGGTTGAAAAAAGAAAGTGAAAGATCTGTGCCCGAGAAACACCCGATAGCTATCTGTAGATTACTCAGGTCAAGAGCAAACCTTTTTTAAAATAAACAAATTCATTATCGTTTGGGCCAAAGTACTTCAACAAGTCGGCTCTTCACCTTTCCTGGAGCAAGTCTGTCAAGTGATTAGCCGGCTAGGCGACAGGTAAAAGAGGAAACGTTACTCCCTTCAAACGACCAACAAACGTCACGCAAACGTCACGGGCCAAAAGAGAACCCAACATAGCAACCGTAAAGATAAGACCTACATAAGAAAAATCAAGAGAGTTATAAAAAAAAAAGGAGCGCATCTGTTGAGTTTGATATAGAAATGCTACAGGTCAGCGGTGAAATGTCTCTTTGTTTTTTGTTTGTTTTTTATTTTTTGTTTTGCTAGGATTCCAGACATGTAGTGGAATCACAAAATGTGAACTTATGATGTATGTAACGTAGGCATTATGTTTTGGGGTTGTTGGTAGTGTTGATTGGAGTCTTTTATTAGTGTTTAGTGATATCATTACATGAAATGTGACAATACTGATGTGCCCAGAAAGAGACTGTTTACTTTGCGCTGTTTTTGTTTTTTGTTTTCTTTTTTTTTTGCTTTTATGTTTTATGGGATTCCTTCATAGGAGTGGGAAAATTAACTATAGGCCGAATAACAGCACATAGCATCAAGCAAAGACATATTATAAATCTCAATCTAAATGTTTGTGTTGAGACAGCTAAATATAATTAGTGGTGGGACCTTAATGGAGACATTGAAACCGAATGGATGTTGCACACTCACAAAACGTGTGTGTGTAAAATTTTACCTAAAAGTTATGGAGTTCTTATTTTACCGTTACGTTTTGTGAGTGTAGTCGCCGGGGAATTCTTAGCACAGCTAAAGGACATAATTGAAGCAGTTGTCGACCTCCTGACTTTCGCTCAGTTCATTTGTCTAAACCGACTAACCGCACTATAAAACTGTGCATATATATGAGCAATCTCAGAGAACGCGTCAGAAATGATCAGTTTTGTCGTTATTCATCTTATGAAGATTTCTAGGCCCATTTTGTACTTGCTCGGCTCACTCAATCGGGAACGGAATTTTGACGGCAACTGGTGGTTCTTGTGTGATCAACTTAATTCAACTGCGCGCTCACTTGTGATCCGCATCGAGTGAGGAAGCCTGTTTCTATTGTTTATGGTGTTTCCGGTGTTTCCGGTGTACAATCCGTTCCCGATCTGTTTGGCATAAACCAGTTTTATTTTCCTTTTCCACATTGCGCTTCTCATGAGCGCGTTGAAACACGTGTCGTCTATGGCAAGCTAACTGTGTAATAAATAGACAATGAAGGTTAATGACCAAAATATCCTGGTTAGTCATTCCATAATTCAGGTTTATCACTGGGTTAACCCTGATTATCACTGAATTAGCAATAAACCTGGCTTATCGGTAGAAAAACCTTGCTTTTTTGGTCGATAAACTAGGGTTGTCAATACGAGTGTGATAATCCTGGTTTGAAGACCGACTAATGTCGATAGACCTGGTTTATCGAACGAAGCACCTGGTTTATCAACTATAGCGTAACCCAAATTCAAACCTGGATTATCGGTTGATTAAATTGAGTTCTCTGTTTACGACACATTAGTATTGTCATACGCATTTGTTATTGAAAGTAGGGATGACATCGAGCCTAAAACATTTTACCTAGAAGTGCCACAAACTAGTCGAAAGGAACGAAAAATTTTTTTTTTCTGCTTCGGAGGGGGGCGATGAGGGTGAGTGCACACAGGCTATCTAAGTTGAGCAACACCATCTATTGGCGTGGATACAAGAAAAACTTTGGCTTTGCAACCCCTCCCCCACCGGTGGCTTGAAACGACACTTCCAGGGTGTTCTAAGCTGCATGTACCCAGCCTTTAAATAGGGATCTCATATCTATAATTTCGCATAGGGGAGCGTCACCATTGGTTGACGCGTAGCGTATCAGGAAAATTTTTTAATAAAAATATCTCTCATTGAGATTGTAGAAAATAGCACTTTCTAATCTCTTTGGTCTCATTAATTTCGACTAAACTTTCTTCCTTTCTTAGAACACAAGTTATTAAATTTCTATTTCCACAAAGACTTCTTAGATTTTAATTTCAGTTTTGAAAGTCTGGAGGCAGAAATGTGTTGATGTTCTGCTCTCACCAAAAAGGAGGCCCTGTCTCTACCCAAACACACCCCCCACCCACCAACCCCCTTAAAATTTTCATCTTCCCTTCAGTTGTTTTGGTTTCGAAAAGAATAATTTACCCCATTTCAGTTGTCATATATTTCTCTCAAACTCACTTTATTACATGTAAATATTAGCACCATAAGAAGAACAGGTCGAGTCCAGTCAAAGATTTATAAATGGTTTCGCTATAAGAAGAGCAAAGTTTATTTGTGTGAGTTTATGTTTCGGTCTTGTTTTGTTTAAATTGCGTTTTCGATTATTTTGATTATTTGTCTCATTGTTTGTGTGTCTGGCTGTCTGTCTATATGCACCCCCATTATTTTGAGAACTGTACCTAGTGCGACGTTAGCTACTTGATGGTGGTGTTGTCCGTTTGCGCCCTTAAAATGCATTTCCACTCTTACGATGGTATACTATACGATTTGAGCGTAATTTGAATTCCTCGCTTGCTGTAGTTGTGTGCTTCCACCTCTTTAAAATGTCCTTTCCTTTCATTTGTTCATAACTCCTGCGATATACTCCCCCGACCATTAACGTACCCATTGACCTAATCGTCTACCCCCCTCCTCCTCCCATGTCTGTGATATTACACCCACACAAGAAGAACGAGTGTGAACAAATCCCAACCTTCGAGAGTAGTACATTCACATGTAGAACAGCAGATTTCATTTCGGGATACATTCCGCCAGGTAAAACTTGAAGTAAGATTAGAACATGATCATGTCATTATAACGTAGCTAGTCGGAGCCTCCCTTTTTGGAGGGATATTCATCTATTTATAGAGTTCCCGCTGACGTAGCTGAGAGAGCCCAGAGTGGGAGGCCTCCAGGCGAATTCATTCATTCAGTCTTTTTTCTTTTCTCGAATGAACGCTACATTAACCTAACCTACACACGTGAAAAGGTATTATGTGTGCTGCTGTTATCTAGTTAAAAGGTTACGTAATTGTGCGCGTCGTTAAATATTAAGGGTTTCATTGCCAATTTCATCCCTTTTTGAAAATCACGTAGTCGACTTACCCCCCCCCACCTTTCATGCCACTTCCCCGAGGGTAAATGAGTAGGATGTGACGCAAAACTGGAAAGGTTATATCCTTCAACTATAGATTATTCTTGGTTCTCATTTTCTAGGTTTCTCTTTGTGGTTAGCCTATATTCAGTAATTCATTTCCAATCGTTTACTAATCACACGTATGTTGCATCATACCCTCAAAATCGTTAAATGTGGCCATAAAGAGATCAGAAACTGCTAGATACCGGACAATTTCTTTGACAGCTTCTGCTAAGACTTTTCGTTGACAACGGTCACAGCCGGCATTTCATTCAGAAACGAATTTATGGGTAATGAAGTCCCACAATTGATCCACAGAAGGTTTAAGACTGTCGCTCAAAGTAAAGAGTAGCTTTTCACTTTTCGCAGATCGGGCAAATCAATAATGATTAATATTAATGAGTTTACTCCGGCGTTATCTTCGTAGGGTGTGTAAAGATTGCAAGCATACTAAAAATATTGAATATGCACCAAATTAAACAAAGATTGCTCTAATAGGCCTATTTATTAGTAATTTTAATAAAATGTAATTAAATCCTTGCTGTTTTTTTTTGGAGGGGGGGTGCTTTTGCACTGCACATAAAGAAAAAAACCCTGCGAAATGTGTGACGGTAAGATGAAGTTCTGTCAAATCATTTGAGTGATATCTTTATATATTCATGTCACCGTTAATACCACTTTATGCAAGAACATACTTTGCATTCGAACCTGTGACTTTGTAAAAAAGAATCCTGATGACACATTACAGGCCTTCAATTGACGTGTTGTATACGACACACGGTTGTCAGCGTGTCCTATTTTACTTTGGAGTGTCACCTCATGGGGACAAGATCGGCCATATTACTTGTGTACGCCCTTGTCGGTATAGTACTAACGAGTGACGCGTCCGGGTATGTGTCTGTACATCATCATTTTGACAAATTACGGTTAAACATTTAACCACGCAACACGGTTGAAAGACAGTACTGGTTACATTGTGAATAAAGCTTGCCCATCAAATCGCACTCACCAACGTACGATAGACATGTCTTTGACGCAAAAGTGACGTTACTCCGTTGAATTAGCGAACGTCTCGTTTCATTTTTTTTTTTTTTTTCGACCATCAGAAATGTACGACCAGCGAAAGTGCATAAGGTAATCCAGAAATAAATGCGAGTGAAACAGGTACTTTGGGGCTTCTTTTTGCAGCTAGAGAACGGCTAACAATGGCTCTCCAGTACAGTAAGGATATGAAAAACGGCATTTCAGTTCCATTGTGAAGTAGCTACTACAAGCAAGAACAGGTTGAGGGAAATGACATCCCTCCAATACCCCACCACCACACATAGAAAAAGAGGTCACCTTGTTACACCCACGTCGCTAAGTTAATCTGACCAATACAGTGAAACTTTCATTCGATCTCATGTGTGGATCCCCAGATATGAGCAGTTGACTTTGACACATTTGTTACCGACAGGTAACGTGAAGCCAGCAGGAGTGATGTCATCTCCCCACATTGATAATGCAGTTTATGTTTTCCTTTAAATTTTACACTAAATTTAATACTTTAGTATCTAGTGCTATAATAACGTTAATGTAAGAGGGGGTGTGAGAGTTTTGCGACCTTAACATATCAAGTGCCTTAGCTGACCATCCACTGATTGTTAAAAAAAATGAATTCAATAATAAAGAAAACAAAAGACTATATAGTCATGTGAGGAGATTCCTGCTTGCCTCAAGTTCACAGTTGGTAGCAAACGGGTTAACTTCAACTGGAAATACCTCAAGAACCACACATGGGAACTGCATGGAAGTGTCACCAGAATGGTTGGANNCTTTTAATTTTTTAATTAGAGAGACATGTGTTTGCTTAATTGTGTTAGAAAAACAACAAATCAACACAATTGATTGATTGTTTCTTAACAAAAGCACATTAAAATTGAGATGACATCCATAAATTTGAAAGGATTTTGAACTGCACAATCACATGATTATGCCTATGTTTAGCATAATTATTTAAGTTTCAGAACAAAGAGTCATGGAAACTGTCACAAAATTTGATTTTTAACCCGGACTGGTACTGCCTATATGTGCATATAAAAAAGATACTATAATCAGAAAAAAGTGTCTGGTGGAGAATTTTCAAAAAATGAATTGTTAACACTTGAAGTACCTCATTCATTCATCTTCATTTTTATGTGACATATGTGAATCTTTTAAGTTTGACCACTTGTTGTTTGTTCCTTTAAGATACACGGTGTTAAGCTTATATAATGGTGTAGGACATGTTAATTTAGAAACTAACTTTATAGGGCACCCGATCTTAACTTAACTCATACACGCCACTGATTATTCTATTTCTGTAGTCTTCATCAATATTAAATTACAACTCACCAAATAAATTATTCAAAATTCATCATTGATTTCTAGGAATGCATGTGAAAGAAATATAACTGACGTCACCATCGACTTCCGTCATGACATCTGCTTTGAAACGACTGACACTTTTTGCAAAGGAAAAAATTGTGTTCATCAAATGCTGATCCCGCCAGAACTGATCGAACGAAAGTTGAATTCTTTACGAGCCTACAAAAAAAAAAAAGAAACCTTGAAAGTTATGACGATTTCCGACCACCGATGCTTTGAAAATAACCGTTCGGGTTTTTTTTTTTCACTTTTTGTCGATCACATACAATAACATCTCCGCCAATCTGGAAAATATTTTCCATATTTTTTTTTTTACAACAATGACTGTCAGATTAAAACATAAGACTTAAAACATTCGAATAAGAAAAGTGGGAGGGTGTCCTTCAGCTGTCTTAGGATCGTAAAGAGTAGAGTGCTTCTGTATTTTATACCTGTCTCTTGCCTTAGACTAAATTAATTTATGGATGTTCGGCGATATGTTGTTAAGTGAGGCCTATTATGGAAATTGACTTGCCGCTCAAGGTGAACTCTGCATTACCGTAAAAAGTTATCTTTGCAAAAGTTCAAATCGGTCACGCCAAGGATAAACATGGATATTGTACCCACCCCCCAACACATACACACACACACACACACATACATACGCTACATGGAGTATCTGAATAAAATAAATGTCATGGCGCTAAAAATGTCATGATATGTGCGAGTGTTATACTTTCCTGATGTGAAGCAAGGGAAAAACAAGCCTCTATTCGGAACATGATTCTAGTACATGTGTCTTAGGTAGATAGTCCTTTGACTGTCTAATGAAGACAGACACTAATGTCAATGGTTTAACAACTCAGCAACTGAGATGCACACTGCCTGGTGTGCAATCACTCAAAGTGACGTTAATGATGAAAACTGCTGAGAGAGGATACACGTAATCAGACTTTACAAACTGTAACGTTTACTTCTTCGTTTATTTCTTATCCAGTCTGCATGGTAAGTTAATTGAAATGTTATGACCGATCGGTATAATCGCCTTCTGTAGTCGCTTGCAACTGTGCGAGAACCCGCTCTCCATGCTTCCTAACAGTTTTCCGTAAAAAAAAGGTAAAAAAAAAACAGAACCCTGAACATCACATAGGCAACCCGTCAATGAACAAGGTACAGGTACTCCCAATTACGTCACTTCCTTCAAAAAATATTTTTAAAGTTATATGTGCATTTTAGATGGTGCTCCTTACACCCACGCACCTACCTACCTATCTCCCAACCCCACTCCCCTTTCCCTGTCCCACAACACATGTGTGTCTTCTTAGTAGCGAGAAAAAGTGAAAGAGACCATCTTTTGAGCTTGCCCATATCTCCCACGTTCTCAACTTCAGCCACATTGCAAAGTTAGGGGTCAATCAGTTGCATTATTTCCAACTGAACATTATCCGACCATGTGTATGTTCTACCAAGCATGACTTAAAGTTGCTGGGCAAAGTGGATTTATCAATCGAGTTACAGCACCATTTCAAGGTCTCGGGCCGGTGAAGAAAAAGAAGAAATGAACTTTACATCCTGTTAAAAGGTAATCAACGCACCGGAGAATATACAAGTAAATGACATTAATGTTGCCGCTGAATTTAATGGAGACGTCAGTCTGTCGTTTCCGATAATGTGATTAAATTAAAAATTGTTGAAGGTTTATGTAAACGCTTGTCCAGTATGGATTCAATTATAACCACTCTCTCCGCAGGAACGTAAAATGAACTCAAGAGATATTGAATAATTACAAGAGAGGAGGTAGGTAAATGTGTGTGGGGTGGGGGTCACATTTCAAGAGAACACCACCAGGGTTGACCTCCTAGGTTTAGAAACATAAAGGGTGGTATAAACAAGTTTGTAAGAGACAAAGAACATTCCTTACAGCACGTACTACTTTCATCTTCATTTACAAAACTCACTCATGTCGAGAACCTTTCTAGTTCGATTTTTTTTAATCTCATCCCTCTACATTTAAGGTACACGATGAGATATGGGGTGTCTAACCTGGTGTGATACTTAAGGTGGCCTGGAAACCCCATTAAGAAAAGGATCAAAATGTGTGCAGATGTGTGTGTCTGTCTCTGTGTGTATGTGTGAAAAAAGTTTCAATTCCAAACGTTTGTTTTCTCACCTCCTCCTAGACTGCAAAGCCAGCGAGGGTCAAAATTGGTACATAGGTGATTCATGGTCTGAAGTTGTGTCTCCTGCCAAAATGTAAGGTCAGAGGTCAAAGGTTTGAGATCAAAGATCAAATTGGTAAAAATATTATTTTTGCTNNAAAATCATGTTTGTATGTGCTTTGAGGTTAAAGGTCAAGTTCATGAGTCAAAGGTCAAATTTGACCCCAAAAGGCTGCGTCCACAACTTCTCCTAGACCACAAAGTCAATGAGGATAAAAGTTAGTGGAGGGGTCACCCATGATCTGAAGTTATGTCTCCCATCACTATTTAAGATCAGAGGTCAAAGGTCACAGGTCAAACTTCTAAATGCTTTGAAAAAGGGTGTCGCGAGTTTCTTCCAGAAAATACGTCTAATGAATTTCAAACCTGGTCGTTAGGTACCTGATTATCATATGTAGTGTTCGTCAACAGGGCACATAATACAGTACGGTAGGTGATGTCAGTACATGGTGCAACATAACATAACTTATTACATCTTTATTTTCCTGCAATATAACTTAATATTTCAACCTATGCAACCATGTCTGGACTGAGCTATGATATCTAATAACAATGCCATTTTCTATGCTTTTGGTAATAATACCCACGCTTCAGTATGATCTCACTGTAACTTGTCGTGTATACACTAGCCAAGGAACTGAGTTGCTTACAGTACGCTTTGGCGGGAAAAGAAATAGAGTAATGTAAATGATTGTGACATGTACCTTAAAACTATCACAAAACTCCCAGAGTGATAGTGCGGTGATCTGAGAAATAAAGGAAATCAAAGGAGTACTTTGACGCACACGTGACCTGCATGGGAATATGTACTTTGACTGCTACATATACACAACACTTGCGCGTTATTTACACATCCACTGATGCGCGTGCTGCGCCTACTCCGTGGATTGCCCTCTTGTTTTACCTGCGTTCAGAGTACCAAACTCGAACGGTCTTTCGGGAGGTTTCGCTGACGAACGGGAGAGTTTCCTGGACTATTATAAATCCATAGCTCATATGAGAACTCTACGTCCATGGTCCCCTCAAAATGATATTTGGGGTAAAAGCAATCTGTTGGGATCATAACCACTTACAGTATCCCCCNNCCCCCCACACACACACACTCAATCTGCATCTTTTATGTTGCTATATAAGCTTTGTAGTCGATATCATCCAAAATTTGTCTGGGTAAATAACTCGGTATCGAAAGTTTGAAATTCTGTTTGATGATATCTAAGCTCAAATACAATCATTAGATCAAAGGAATGAAAAGGGTAATATTTTGTTCATGAACGAAAATTAATGACTTACCGTTGACGAATCGATTTTATTTGTTCTTTATTTTATGTTATCTCATACCTCCTTTTAAATTATTTAGATTCCGCTAAAGTAGACCAATTACAGCCTCGCTTGGGAGGGTTTAAATTAGATTCCGCTCTACAATAATTGTTTCAATTTTCTGTTCGTTGCACTTATGAGAAATTCCTGAAACAGAACGCGGCATTTGTAAATTGTTCCATTTATATAAAGTTTAATTTTGAGACAAAAGAATTCGTTACAAATGTCTCCGGATCAACCGCACGATTCAGTTCACCCTACTCATGGATTATTGTTTCAGCTGGATATTAAATTGACAGCTCAATATATTTATTTTATCGTTTTAAAAGAGGTTAACAAGGAATCGGTTTCTCTTTCAAATTTAGTTAAAAATCTTAATTGAAGTTAGTAACCCCGGCGAATCAAAGCCAGTGAATATGGTAACGTGAGCTTTGTAAAAACCGCGAGAAGTACAGCTCGTGCAATCCATATAAAGATAGAGTGCCTATAGCTCCGCCATCAGTTATTATATACGTGAGCAATTATTCAAATTACTGCGCATGTGTATGTTATACATATAGCCGTTTAAACGTCTCGGTCTGTGATTACTCGACATAACACGAGGTTTATCTCGTACTTGTCTGGCTTTCTCTCTGGACGTAAATCTGTTGTGATCGTAGTCATATACATGCGGCTATGTACCTAAGATTCAGTTCTGCCAACATATACACTGCGCATGCTCACTGCATCGTCATCGACCAGCCTTGATGTGATTGGTTCATTGTGAGCAGATACCGACATGCAGACTGCCTAATTAATAACACTCCTATATGCAAGTAGGTCGTACTTGGTGATACTTATTTTACAGCCAATAGCAGTCTCAAGTTTTCACTTCCCTCTTTTCCTCTGATACAACATTCTCTCTTTTTCTTCATCATCGTCTTTGGACCACCTTCTTTAAGTAGTTCTAGATTTTGAAATTGGCAGAATTGACATGACTAAAGCCTAGATACGGGTTACAGATAATTAAACGGCACCCCACTAAATTTATAGGGTAAGGGTTGATCTGCTGAATTTTTTGGTTCACTTTTTTAAAGCTAGAAAGACTCTGTGCTTTTGACGTCGGATACCCTAGTTACATCGTTACTGGGGAATATAAACACACATACACAACTTTGTTTTTCATTCATTCCGAGGACCTCATTGTGCTTTCTTTTGTTTTTCTTCATGAATCCTAACCTTAACAATAGACTGTCTATTGTTAATCTTTAGAGGACCGGAGAAATCTATTGAATTTTCTACAGAGGACCAAAAATCTATTGTTTCGATGTATATGTATAATAATATATACAATAAGTATATAAAGAATAATGAAGACCATACAACACAGTCGTCGACGCTTTACTGCATGTAGATTCAAATCAACCACCCTAAAGCAGTGTGAGTTTTGGATGAATTTTTCCTCCTTTTAACTCCCTGCAGTAAGATCAGGTAACATATGTTCTTGCATTTTACCCATCATTACAGTTGTGAGGCCAAACACCAGTGGCTCAATATACAAGAGGACAAATCAAAAGAGAGGTTTGTCCAAGTCGGTTATAATCCTCATTCCACTCTTTGCCATAAGCATTTTAGGCTTCTTCAGTTTTGTCCGTGTTCTTTTTTCTCTCTATCTTCATGTCCCGTAGTTGAACCGAAACATGTGTTGAGCAACTCTGGACATAGTCACGAACATCTATGCAACAAATGTCAGTTAATGTATTTATGTCGTTTAATCCGTTTTTTAAAACCTTGTCAAATTTTCTGTCAAAGTTGGCAAACCGCAGTATTAAAATAGCCTGCAGTAGTTATCAGGAGTTGACGAGGAATACTAAAAAAAAATGAATTGATTAAAATTAAAATGCTAGACAAGTAATAAATTGATGGTTCTCGCTCTGAATTGGCAGATTGAAGTGCAGACCTCGAGAAAGCAAGAAATGGGAGGTGACAATTTTATACAGGAAGACGTGTCTCTTTGGTTGCCATGGTTTTTTGCATTAATATATGCAATTGGTCGACACTGCAGCGTTCACGGACAACCGTGACGTCACAGTTGCAATAATGTACGGTATAGTCTTCTTATAGTGAATGTATTCTTTGTAATGTTGGCTTTTATAACTCTTTGTTTTGTATATACATATATATATATACATATATATATATCCAGTCAGCCAATTATTTTATCTTCTTCTTAAATATTCTATTCTTCTATGATCGTTCTTTTATCCGGCGTTCCTTCATCGTTTCTGAATTTCTTTTGTAACTTGTTAGTTGTCCCTGAGCGAAGATCTTGTTGAGGTCCAACTAACCTATCTATTACTGTATCATTAAACTGCTGCTTTGGTGAAAAAAGTTTCAAACAGCTGGCATATCATTCGTTCATGCTCTTAAGAAATTTTTATTTCAAATTCCGTCATGCAAAACAGAGTACTTAAATTGACAGCACCGACGTAAATAGAGATCTGACCGGCCTTGCACGACATAGATCTCTGGCTTTATGTTCAACAAACTACATTCTGAGAAATTGGTATAAGTGTTCGTGGCCCACATTTATCACTTTCCTTGTATTAATGATAAAAGGACAGCCCCCCAAATCACTTTTTGTATTTTGTCCAAGATGGGGAAAACGTGTTGTATGAACCTCGCGAAAATACAAACCGTACCTCAGAACAGCTTGAACAGTTTAAGAATAACAGTATAAGGTTAAATTTACAGTTGACCATGAATTACTGTCAATAATACGCCTCAATTAACCGTCAAATAACACAATTGTATAAATACACGAGGAACCCTTGTAATCATTTCTTTATTCATATGTCTGTCTGTCTGTGCGTTTTCCGGGAGGATGCATCGTAATAATTGTGACAGACAGATCCTTGAAGGGACCGACTGGTATTTTGTGAGGTCATCGATAATTAATGGAAATAACCTAATAAGTTATCATTCTATCATTCTCAAACGGGCATCCTAACGTTACGTACAAGAAATCGTTCTTCTATAAGTGGTATGTGGTTATTACTAAGGCTATTAAGAAATAGACCTTCACTTAAATCATTCGCAGACAACGAATGAAAAGACAATCATACCCCCCCCCCCNNCAGCAATTGCTATTACCATGGTCAACCGATATGGTAACTATATGAGTTGAAATCTGTTTCGAAATAAAATAAAGTAATCAGTGTTTGGTGATTTTTCTTTGGTTTGTTTTATTTTCTTTGTGTTACGATTTGCATATATTTTTCTTTATCAATAGTCTGGTATTGTCAAGGAAATACATTAATGTGTTCTCTTCTTTTCATCCTTATAGATTACCGTGCCTTTCTTCCCAACATCACGCACAACTACGGGACTTTGTAGGATTATACACATGATTCAAGCTGAAGAAATACTACGATGCAGGCGGGGGTTTGGTTCTCTCATGTCTTTTCAGTCTAAGACGACTTACGTATGTAGAAATGAGAAACCCTTTGCTGGCCTGACTAATTTTTTCCAATATATATTTTTAACATATCAAAGAGAGGCGCCTGCTAACCGGGGAGAATGGAATAGAATTTCTAGAGGCACTGTCTGGTGATGTTGTCATTGTCTATTTTAAGAAAAAACGCTGTCTCTTTTCGTGGTTTGAGTTATATGGGTTTATCTCGTTTTATTAATAAACCAATGAGGATGATTTCCTTCTGCTCAAACCAGAAAAATTCATTTTGTCGAGGGTATTTTCTGCGTGTGTTGGGGGGGGGGGGGGGATTCTAAGAGTTTTGAAGAAAATCTATTTAACAGCCAGAAATTGGGATTATTATTTCTAAAAACTATACCCTTTGGACTGTAGGCCTACATTCTACGAGTAAGGCCCCTAACGGAAATGTGCCGGGTGGGTTATAATGGAAAACCAATTTGAACACACGTCAATGAAAAAAAAAATAAAATAATGCGCCCTCGAAACGAGGGGTAATTCCCTATTTACACAAGGCAGCCAAGGCAGATTCCAATGAAGTCTTAATCATTACTGACATATACAGCAATTATAAAACGTAGACAATTTCTCTTGGTATGTTTGAAGATACGAAATTAAGGTAATTTTAATCAATTTCAGTTAGGTTTTAGTTATATCATTCTTTAAGTCAAACCTAGCTTTCCAAGTGTGTGCTCTCGATAGTATCAAAGCTCAATTTTTAGGCCAATCATTCCATTCCTTTAATACAACTAAAACCAGATTTTTGAACTTAGTATTAACACGAGGGTGCAGTGGTATTTCGTACAATACAAATAGTTACACTAAAAATACGCGTTCTTCCTACCAGTTGAAATTAAAACTGACCAGGTAAGAAGCTAGAAGTCATTGATCTGGTCAATAAGTTGAAATGAAACATGAAGTCAATTAATAATTTTATGACATTTTTATGACATTCATATTTAGGTCAAATCAACCTCCGTTTAATTCTGTCATAGTGCGTCTCTACAGTCGCTATACTTACGTGGTACTTAAAGGTACGCTGTACTTATGTGGTCAATTAGAAGAACAACTGTTCGTGAAAACGTTTTTAATCCATCAAGTGCAACTAGAAAGAGGTGAAGAGTATAGCATATTTGTCAATGACAGAGTTGTGGAGTTGTGAAAGAATGTTTTGTTACAGAAACATACCTTAATAACTGAAAGACTTTACCTATATTGACGCATATAACACAAATGTTGTATGTCATTCTCTGTGCTAAGCACCACAGCCCCCCCCCCGGCCCTTCCCTACCACGTTGGACTCAGTAGTCAACGTTTAAATTGCACTACCATCTCCACCCCCCCAAACCCCGCTTTTTCCCTGTATCCCAATTGACTCATGTGACCAACATTGAACTCAAATGAATAACTGACGTTGCATGGTTAAGTAAATGACCAAAGCAACAGAAAGCGATTTTTACAGCCAGGTGGTGTGCATGACTTCTCATTATTTGCCAATGGACGCCAGTGATGACAATTCTCCATAATACTATCAACCTACAGGATTGTCCCTTTAACTATAGGTAAATACACCTTTTCTCCTTCGATCCGATAGTGACCAGTTCATTGATCACTTGACGCTTTTGCGCACAATCTGCGTATGACGGTCGTGCCTACGCACCAATAGGGCGGATGAACCTTAAGCTTCGGATCAAGTGTTTTACAGGGAGGCTAGCGACGGGTAAAAGTCCTAAACGGCCCTCGAGAGTACGTGTCGAAATTTCACTTTGTATAAGGCTCTGCAATCGAACGTACTTCAACGAGTATACCATTGTGTAAAGTCTATTTTCTTTCTTTCCCACAAGGTTAAATCTCTTTTTTTAAAAAAAAAAATGCCTCGATTTTCTCGTTTCATTTTTTTTTTCTCTCTCTCTCACTTTGCACAGAAATTGAAACTTGCAAGTCATGTAAAAGGAAGGCCTCATCTTCCTTTTAAGATGTGAGGGTACTATTTTTTAAGTGTTGTTCAGCCTCGTCTGCTAGCTCCGATTTTCGGTGCGAATTGAAGACTACTTCAAATAGCAGAAATGTGAGAGCCTCGCGGGCGTGTGCATTTTTTTTTTTTCTTCTCCCTCTTTCTCTCTACGCTCGTCTTCACACACATATAACACATGTATACACATTTCACATACGACGGTTGCACTTGCCAAAGTGGTTTATTATAGGTTTCTACTGTGAGCTGAGACAATACCCCCGGGCTGGCAGTCCTAGATAACCCACTTTAAAGGACAGATGTTGTGAATGACAAGTTACCTTGGCTTAGTCAACTTCATTGAACGGTATATGTTATAGAAAAAAAAACCCAAAGAAAAACAAAAGAGGAAAGAAAGGGAAAGGAAGAAGGATGCATGGGTCCATAAATTATGACTCGTGGTAAACAGCATGCTGACTTAATTTAATCAACGGTGTCGTATGAGGACACCTAACGATGGTTTCGATGGGCCGTTGAACTTGAAGCGAATATTTCGTCAACACCTCACGAGAAATTCGCGAATGAAATTCCCATCTGAATTCGATATGCTCCAAGTGTAAAGTAACTGTAGTCACATTTTAGTCCCACAAAAATAACATGAAACGAATTCTCACGTTGATCTTCCAGCATGGTACTCCCAAGAATTTTCTCGGCTTATAAGCTTAATTATTACTTCAAGCAAAAGCAGTTCAATGTCCTATTTTGTAAAAGGAGATGAAGGGGGAAAAAAGGAAGTAAACTTATACATATGGGCATATATGGACGTTGTTCAACAGTTCTGTGAACCCTTCAAGCTCATTTCTAATATACACATTTGTTATACACGCATAGCATAAATACTGTTAGTCTAGCAATTGACATTTCACAGATTTGTAACAAATGTTTGATTCTGTGAAAGTTTGAAACACCTTTTGGTCGAAAATGAAACAAGACACAATCAAAACGTATCCTGGTTGTATGGAGATGACACCTGAATATATTAGGTTAAATTTCTCTTTCCTACATTGAGGTACCACGAGGTAGCAGTGCACCTGTACTCTGCACCGATATCTTTTTATAGATACCAGGAAACTAAGACCCACCCAATGACTGAATTTGCAATTATCATACCGCACTAAAAAAGAAAGCTGAGTGGGTAGAACTTCACTTTGCAGCAGAGATGTATGGACGAAATTACACCAACTTGATAAATGTGGCTAAACGAAACAAATGAGCGTTACATGGACCATAAAATAAATGACTTCCTTTTTTTCATAGCAAATTTCACGTTATTCAGCACCAGACTAGAATGTAACAATGATATACATATTTAACTTTTTACAGTAAACTTCCATTAATCAAGCCACAGAGAGTTTGTCACGCATGTTACGATTTTTTCATGCGCTGAGTCGCAATTGTGTCTATTTTTAACATTTTNNTCGCAAAATGATGAATTATTTCAGATAGATCAAACTCCATCCTTCGTCACGGACTATCCCCCCCCCTCCCCCTCAGTCACAGAAATAGGTTGGATTCTTATCCTGTGAATACTTATCAAAAGTACAACAGTAAACTGAGGTTATTTCCAGGAAAGGAACGATAATTTTATAAGGGGGTTTTCCTAATCGGTTCTGCTGTTGAGGGATATGAACGGGGTTAACAAAACTCGTTGGCAAAGATATCGATTTCTAAGCCGGGTGCCTCCTTCAAGCTACTCTTAATTTCAGAAGTGACAACGGATGACATTTGTGACTAAAGACAAAAAAGGCGAAGAATATGCAAATTTTGGACAATGGATAAAAGAAACAAAAAATAAAAGTTATTCGTGTTCGTTCGGAAGCGAAATTATAGGGGGGTGGATCTGCAACTGGCGCGTATATCACAAACAAATAGAAACGCCATCTGCACAACTGTGTGTTTGAAGTCATAGTTTGGTGTACAATATGATAACCTTTGTTAATCGACTTAATTACGCCTGATTTTAACAGTAACTATGAAACTTATAGCAATAGCTAGATTACTTGATTGACTGCTATTGATTGATTTACTAATACATTACTAAGAAAGACCTTTCTTTTTTTTTCTGCGGGGGGGGGGGNNGGGGGGTAAAATGGCTAGCGAGCACCTATATATTATTGGCATTTCTGCATGTCTAAACTGTTCAGTGAAGATAGCAATGCCGTGAAACGTGACCTATGCATATTAAGCGTAACAGTTCGTATTACTGATAAAGTGGTCATCGACTTCCAAGCTCAGTCACAGTCCCGAAGTCACCAACTTCGACAGATTCTGTGAGATAACATCTGAAGTCTGAAACAAATTGTTTACGTTATGAATATTCATCATTGGGGTACAATTACAGGACAGGTATATAATGCTACATCTGCGTACATTTATACCAGGAAACACGTATCATAACATACAAGGAAACACATATCATAACATTGAACTTGAGTTGTAGGCTTACGAATGTTTCGACTAAATAATGGAGGTCAGCTGGCAGCGAATTCACGAAAGGGGAAATAAATCAAAACGTAATTTAGATGAACACTTGCCTAAGCAACCATCGCCCGTTCAGTGACCCCAGAAAAGTGTGATAAAAAGAAACTGGAGATAGATACGGGAACTTGCACGCAGTATATCTAGACCTTTAACTTATACATCGTTTGTATAAATGGTATAACATTGCAGAGACAGGAAAATGGAAGAAAAATTATTTTTGTCGTAAGACTTCCAAGATAAATAAACAAGGCAAAACATGATGACGGCAAATAAAGTCATTAGATTTGATAAAAAAAAATTCGTTGAATAAATAAACAGGCCCTAAAGTTCTTAGATAATCAAAAAAAAAAAAAAAGAAGAAGAATCGGAATTTACCAACCAGTATTTATGGAGACGGAATGACAGATCATTCCAAACAGTAAAAGGCAGAACTGTGGTTTCCTCATTAAGAAATAAGATTCACTCAAGGAAGAAATCCAGATACTCCTACTTAATGTTTAAGAATGATTTACATTTCCAAATATTCAGATGATGCATCTTACGTAACTCATCCCATGAAAAACCTTTGTGGGATGAATTTATAGCGGATGTTTATTGGTGTGAATCGATGGTTGAACAAAGATTTAAGTCATTTTCTCTGCATGGCATGTTGACATGCGTATTCTAAGCGGTTGGTGCAAATATATTTCTTTCATTATATTTCGGTAACAATTACAAGCTTTAGTTCAATATTATGCACGAGCGTTGAAAAAAGTTTTGTAACATCATTCGCAAGAACATATTAGAATACATCTTACAACAATGTATTATTCTGCCAAGTTCAGAATCCTCCTCCAACTTGGCAAAACGAAAACAAGATTTATTTCTCGTTTCTCCTACACCTTTGTCGAAATGTTAAAAAAATGTGAGACTGGATTAAGAAGGCTACTTTATGCACGCACCGTATGTGCTATATTGGCCATGAAGCAATCGTATGTCAAACCAGTTTATAAGGTTTCTAACCTATCAACATCGGCCTGCAGGCAATACGGAGAGTAATTATGGCCGGAGTGGGAAAAAACCATCACCTCTAGCTAACTGTCGTATAGGTTTTCTTTTTTAACAAGATCTGTTAGTCAATTTGGTGATCATGATCACTGGATTGGACACTCAACTCACATTTTGGTTCTCACGAATGCAAAACAGGACTATGAATATTCATACATTGTAAAATATAGACGTCTGCTTTATAGCCTTTTGTTTAAGGATACTGTGCACATATATAAATAAATTCCCATTTTAATACCAGATAACCCCACAATGTTTTTGATAACTACAGCATACTACGTTATGTTGTATGCAATCCCTTGTCATATAGATCCGTTACGTGACATCACTGCCTTTCAGTTTGGCTTAATGGCCGTCACTGCCCATTCACAGAAAGTGTGTTAGATGGTGGAAACGTGATAAATACGTGAGCACAACACGGCGTTAGTTACAATTGTTGTGCAATTTTATCTACCCGACGCGTATGGGAACTTTTTAAACTTTGACCTGGTACGTAAACTACGCTAAAGGCACGGCGCTAATGTGCACACTACAGACATACAAGCATGATGTGTTTGAGCAACACTCAAATGCAGTCTGCTTCATACGGCCAGTCCTTTCAACACTGAAGAATTCTTGAGTTGTGACGTCATATGACGACCCTCTACATACGCTTGGCTTTCAGAACAGAGAGGCGTACGGCGCAGTGAAGTCCCAATACGTAGGGCAGAGGAGTCAAAGCATCACTTTTAACCGTGCAGGGGAATGGAGGCGGAGAAATTCTGACCGCAGGTCGCAGATCGGTGACAAACATTCTTTATAAAATAATCTTACGGAACTGGTCTTACACCGATCTCATTCTACGTTGTACACAACAAACCCTTAACCTACCCACCAACCCTCCTCCCTCCATCCTTACCCACTACCGATCCATACCGTTTACCGTTTCTCACTGAAACCATCAGCAGATGGCGGGATTAATGATGAAAACACTGGTATTATTCGCAACATCTGCAGTTTTGTACTCACTGCCCTTAATTTCACCCTAGAGTTTTTTGTTTTGTTTTTGTTTGTTTTTTACTTTACATGTTAAAGGCTGCATTTTGCTCTGTTTTCGCTTAAAGAGAACGTAAGTTAGTAAATTAACTCCATGATCTGTTTAATCCAATGGTCCCATATGTAAGATACCATTTATATTTGCGTTTCAAGGGAGAGAAAGAGGAAGGTTTTATGGAGAGAGAGATTGCCCCATCTTCATCCTGTCAGATCAGTTAACCGAGTCCGTGCTGGTAATAGTTTGACAACTGCGGAGAATAAACGTAACTAATCAAAGTTTTCCGTAACCCAATTCTTTTGACATTTAAGTGGCGTTATTTAAATTGGTTGTTGAGATGCTATAAATTGGTTCAATTTTGTTTCCCTTTCGACAGGAAACTGATTTCACTCGCGGGAACATTTCTTCACCACACGTACTCACGTCAACTGTAACTAGTCAAGCAGAGTCGACTTAAATCGCTTCTTAGAACGGGTGGAAATTAAATCAATTCTACAAGGTGGGGAAACTGGGGCCAAAGTGGAAACTTTCAGCCTGTGAGCGTTTTACATGTACAAAAAGAAGCGACATCCGTACTATTTTATTTATTTATTTTCTTTCTTTTTTTTAAATTCACTCTTTCGAATGTGGGCAGCACAATCGCTCAAGCGGAGAGCAGTTAAAACTAGAATATGAGTAAAAAAAAATGTCACATCTTGCCCCTGAAAGTCAAATATGTTATAGCCACTACAAAAAACATTCTTTAAGTCCCATTTTTGCATATATGAATATTCATATCTATTCCCATTGGTCTGTTTGATTTCAAGTAACAAAGAATGACGGCTCAAGTTACTTGAGGACTCTGAATTTTGTAGTTTCAACAAAAATGTTCAGACAATTTTCATATTCAAATATCTGTAAGATGAGCCCATAGATTGTTTTTAGATATTATGACAGGTGATATTTTTCCATATTTTCTTTTCCCTGGAACACTGGCGAAGAACAAAGATAGATAACCAGGCGATTGCCAGTATAGCTCATATTCCAGCTTTACTTTATTAAACCCTAGATTGAGGTATTGCACGTTTCACTCTTAAAGAGTTGCGGTACTAATATCGAGATGTATAAACTTAAAACTATAATAGACTAAGCCTCGTGTCTCGCTCTTTGTCTGCATTCACTCCTTGTCAGGTGATCACTCTAACCACTCTTTAAAGTTATACATGCAGCTTACATCAAAAGCTCTTTATCTTTATTCAGGAAGACAGCGATGAGGTCATGGAGTAGTGGAGAAAAAATTCTTTTTTCTTTCGTTAGTGTTTGTGTTATTGACAAGCCCATACAGCTTCACAATGATTGTGACGTCTCATTTTAATCATTTCACGCTTACAAACCTTACATCTGTGGGTAAGAATTTGATGATATCATCTATCATACCAGGAGACAAACATTAGTCTTTATTCTCTTACATAGTAGGCAATGATACAAATGTTATCAATAAAGAATGATTAAATTCAGTTCAGCTTAATTCAGCAACTTTCGTTCAAAGTGGCACCGTCTACATATAATTGCACTTATCTTAAGTCTCTTTTTTATATCTGGAGAATCTAATTTGCAACATTTGAAACTTTTGCTATTGTCTTCTATATTGAAGGAAGTATCTGCCGTCAGTGTCGTATACACAGTTTGGGAATATGAAAGTAATATTTGCATAAATCTTCTCATATGACAAGCGCCACTGCAACTCCGGGGGACCTATACAGTCCTCTTCATTGTACAGTACTGACTTTTGCTCATAGCGCTTCTTGTAAAAGACAATGACCCAGTCAAATGTTTTGTTACCCATTTGAAGCACATCTTATGAATGCTGCATGTAAATTACACATCAGATCGTTACGTTCAGGAACTTTTTATTAAGTTAAAGTCTCTCAAATTTTGTGATCTTGTGTTTCATAAAACCCTCGAACCCATCAGTATCCGTTTCAAATTGATTCGTCTTCAGAAGATGAATGTAAAAGGCAATTTTCGTGGTGTACCAAGGACGTCAAAATCGCAACTTTCACCAACTTGAAATTGGTGAGATTGATCAGCATAACATAGTCGTATAATTTCATCCAAAATTTCATCACCATTTGAGGGATTCTTACATTTACAGTCCCTATGAATCCTTAAATCTATGACTCACTTTTGCTACAGAAAAAAGTAGAGTAAAGAGAGAGTTTTGATGATTTCAGATAAATTTGTTCATCTTATGTCATTTAATACATTTTGCAGAGTTCGACCAAACCAGACTATATTCTTTTCTCTGTCAATGGCGGATCCAACTCCTTTTCTCTTAGGGTTGGGGGATGCAAACTGGTAGTACATTAATATGTGGAGGGATCTAATTAGGGAAGGATCCCGACTCCCACTCGGAAACTTTCTCTATAAGTGAATGCAGTCAGATGCGATTTAATGCAACAATTATGTAGTAAACTTTCGTCTTAAAAATTCCATTTTCCTGGGCATAATTTTCCGACAAAACTTTTCGCCCAACTTTGCATGGGACCATGGCTCCTGTTGTCCCCAGCCCACCC
>VJOZ01003520.1:0-21373 GCA_009801055.1 Stichopus horrens | reverse complement strand
CTGTAAATACAGATTATTAATCTGTAATTATAGATTATTAATCTGTTATTACAGATTGAAAAAAATATATAGATAGCACTAATAGGCTTTCGTAATAATGTTATAACACTACACATTGTTTTCCTGCAGATCTTTAAAATACAAAGAGCCTTCTTATGTAGATGTACGGGAACTAAACACAAACATGGAGAACTACTTTGCTATCACGTAAGTATTTGATGCAATAATATCTCACTACTTAGGATGAAGCGCGCTATCAGTATGTAGTTGAAAATTCCAGAATGTTGAAATAAAGTTAAGTAGTCTACTCCATTCATCAGTATGTCGAATCATTCATTCACATTATATTCGACAGGTATTGTTTAAAACTGGTCTGGTCTGGAGCTATGCAGGACACATTCAAATCTTGTCAAGATTAAAACCAAATCTAAATATTTAAAACAAAATGTATGAATTTTATTATATTTTACAGAAAATTTGTATTAAGTATGTAGGAACGCATGAAAGAATTTTTTTTTCTCAACCAGCATAAGTACTTACCTCACTACGCTGTAGTCCACTACGCTGTAGTCTCCAAATTTGCAGAAAATACACAAAGAAATAAATAAGGATCGCGGAAATTTTCCGGAATCTAATTTTTCTGCATTCCTATTTTTTCTTCATAAAATTAAAATGAACAATATAGTAAATTTTAATATTACTTTTCACAATTTACATTTGTAACGGTGTATCATTAGTGCTGTCGCTGCGATTGTCAAAATTATGTACAAAGGTTTATTAGAAGTAATAAATACAGGAAATAAATGAAATAGAATGATTTAAGTCAATAAAAAATTTAATAACGTCTTCTAGTTACAGTCAGAGAATAAATAATACTGAAGGTATAGTAATCGAATTTTGCCTCTTGGCAATGTGAGGGTGACGTCTGTACTTACAAAACAAATCATGCCGGATTTCTAAATACATGAAAAAGACCAGATCATCTCCGAGTGGGGAGTGTCAGTCTCTGATCTTACCTGATAAATCTTACACTAGCTATTGAAATCACTATCAACCAATAATCAATATCAATCAATAATCAATATCAATCAGTAATCAATATCAATCAATAATCAATATCAATCAGGGGACTGTAATATATGTCACATCTTCACACCTAGATCACTTTCGTTGTCGATATGACCGTTCACAGCGTAGTAAAGTAATCCTTGAATGATTGAAGCACAAAACGTCTTGTATAACACCGCAGGGTTTGAATAGACCTACATTTTCCGACATTTTGGTAAATATTACTTTTTTCCGTTCATTCTGAATTGCAGCAACAACGATGAAAACTGCGAAGACGGCTACCTCATACCCGGCGATAAAACGTGAGTGACACAACGATTACAACAACTAACTTAACGATACTCCAAAACTGTTCGTCGTAAATGTAGGACGATGTTTACTAATTGTCGAGGCATGTTCAAGATTTTCAAATGAAAAAAAAAAGGTAGTTACACTAAACCATTGCACTGCTTTTGGGAATGCAGGGTGTAATTTTAAGTTTTTAAACTGGATTCATTTACGTCATTTTTTTTAAGGCTAAGCATTTCTCTCCTGTCAACGGTCAAGGTACATGTAGGACTACTAATCTCGAATAGGACTACACCTTTTTGTTTCTTGCTATAGCAAAGAAACATATGCAGTCAAGGGACAATGATCAATGGTTATGAGCCATCAAAGAGCGGTGTACAAAATTTAGGCGTGGGAGGTCACATATGGACCATGGGACTCCTAAAGTGTCCAATGTATGTAACTACGCCAATTGCTTTTTTTTTCTGCGCAGTACTAAGTTGGGCTGGTGTCACAGTACTACTATGGTCATGGGTCCTACTTATAGGTTGTTCAAATTATTCCTGTCCAAGGTCCAAATGAGCCACATTTACCACTTTATGAAATTATGCAAAATGCTTATTTACAGATTGCATGGTACTAAGTAAAAGTTATGTCAAATTACTGCTATGGTAGTAGTATAGTCAGATTGTTCATTATTATTAGGTCCAATGTCTGAATTGGGCCATATGGGCCATTTCATGACATCGTGCAACTTGCTTCGCCTACAGATTGTATGGTAGTAACTTAGTAAGTTTAGTTTGAAGCACTGTGGTTTACGTCGTGGTAGTTCTTTCGAATTGGTTGGTATGTCTTGGTACAAGGTCCCATGGAGCTAGGGTGACATTGCTTCACATTACTTTCATGTTAATTCAACCTTCGGGTGTTACGGAATTTATTGATGCAAGGTCCCACATGGCCATATTATGAAATCACGCAAAAAACCTCTCTTACAGCTACATTTTTTAAGGGTTTAGGGTCATATTAGTAGTATGGAAGTTATTCCATCTTGGTATCTGTCATTTTGAGGATCCAAGGTCCGAAATGGCCCATATGGGCCATTTTATAAAATCACGCAATAGGCCTTTGTTCTTTTTCTTCATGTTTTGTTGCAAATTGGACGATCTGTCATATTAGCACTATGATGCTGGTAACTGTGAGCTGATATGAGGGTTCATGGTAAGAAGAGGGCCATACGGGCCATCGTACGAAATTATGCAAAAACGCTTCTTTTTCGTCATAATTTGCATCACAATCTGGAACGTATATTGCATTAACACTGTGGGAGTGATACCTTGGGAGTGTCCAGTGGTAGCGAGGTCCTTCAGTGTCAGAGTGAGAGGTGTATACTGGCCATAACCTAGTAAATCCTGCAACAGTATATATGTTCCAGTTTCACTGTTTGGTGTTTAACGTTGTCGGGTCAGGGTGTCTATAGGTTTGAATGAGCCATATTGCCCATTTTAAGAACTTATGCAAAATGTTCCTTTTCCTACATGTTCTATGTTATATTGTTGGTGATATGTCTAATTAGTGCACTCCTAGTGGTACTGTGGAGGTTAATATTTTTGGTGCAAATGGATCATTTGGACCATACTCTGACATCATGCAGAAATCTTGTTTTCCTACAGAGATACATGTTATAATATGGAGAATTAATACTTTGGTAGTGATACTTGAAAGTGTTCAGGATTTGGGGTCCAAGATCCCAAATGGATCGCAAGGATCATTTTATGAAATTGTCCAAAACCTCCTTTTTTCTGTAGACTTTATTGCACAAAGTGGTAGATTTGTCACATTAGCACTTTGGTAATGGAACCTTTGCAGTTTTCAATATTTGGGGCCCAAATTCACAATTGGCCACGGAGACCATAAATTATTAAATTTGATATACATCATGCAAAAGGATTGTTTTCCTACATATCATACGTTACAATGTGGAGGGTTTTGTAGAATAGTACCACTAGATGTTAGTGAATTACTTTTGCTGATGAGCGTTCTTGGGAAAAATTGGGACCCACATTTTGTGGATGCAAAAGTCGTGGATTAACCTTAGTACTAGTATCTTTGTTAAGATTAAAGGGGTACAGTTCGACTGGTCTCGATGCCGTCTTCGAGTGGATGACTCATTTGAATCAATGAAGCTTAGCACACGGGAGGTTGTGGGTTAGACCGGTCACTGTTACCTCGGTTTTTCGTTCAAGAATTATTTAAGGCTTTCCCATTTGAAGTGACCTTGGGAAAATAAAATCAAATTTAGGTAGGTTGTGAAGTTGAACGTATTAAGTCACGGACTTTCTTTACACTTGTGTGGACTCTTGCAATGTCGTGAAATAACTGTCACTCAATGTCTGAATTATTGTAACTTCTCCGGAGTATCATAACAAATTAAACTTCATTGTATTTTTGTCTCTTCTTCAATGGGGAAGGTAAGATGGGGAAGCGGTAGAGCATTACATATGCCGATTACGTAATCCACTTTCTTTCTATTTCGTCTTGTACCACAGGATCGGAAGTAACTTGAAATATTACGAACCAACTTCTGAACCAGAATATATAGAAGTTATTGAATGACGTCAGCGCTACCTCCAGATTACAATCACTATCACCTTTAATAGTTTCAATAAGCATATTTCCATGGCGGCTGTGTATGAGTGTGACAGGAAATGTTAGTATAGGCTGCTGTTGCCTTCTACAGTACTTTCAGTAGGATACCCGAGCTGTCTGATCAACTCAAAGATTAACTTTATTGAACTTCATTAGTGTGATTGGCAAACCCCCTAATTTTCCTTATAAACGATGAATTTATTAGTGCTCACATTCTACGCACCCTGCACATTTTATACATTCTGTGGTGATAGGCATCAAAGGGACATCAGTGTATACATTGCGTGCTGCTATGTCCGAAAGTAATTGCCCCCTACAACAACAAATAAAAACCCCTTTCGCTGAAAAAGTTAAAATATAGAATTTCTCAAAATACTATTATGCGAACAGCAGAGAAAGAGCAGATTTGTTCATACTCCTTCAAATTGACCGCCGAAAACACTGTAGCGAAATGGAGATCCTCAGACACGGCGGCCACCCACATCCATCCTTGCTGGCAAATTGCCAAGACACCGACGGCCGTACCATCCATTGTTTGATCTGACGTCACGGGTGTTTGCTTAAAAAGTTAATTAATTTTCGCAGATTTAATTTGATGCGGGTATCATAGTGGAAACATTGTCGAATAAATTCAACCAATTCGAGAGTGGAGCTTTATATGTTTCATTTCCCAGTACATGACATCACCATGCAGTCCAGTTTCACAATATAAGTAAAACGATGACGTCCCCGTTTTCCACGTTCATTTGTCATTTACGGATTACAAACTGAACAGATGCATTGTTTTTTTACGCTTGTGCTTTTTTTTTTATTTTTGCTACCTCATTATTACCTTAAGCATTTTGAAAATCAAAGTCATGCAATAGATACGCCCTATCTACACCTAGACTACAAGGTATAACTTTACTTACCAGTTCTACTGACTGTTACGTTGTCTAATTATTCCTACCCAAGTTAAACTCGTAATAGATTTAGTAATCTACTTCGAAAAACAATACATTGGGAAACACATGTGTAGAAGGTATCCTCCAGTGAATTAAACCAATGAATCTAGGAAAAATCCAAGAAACAAAATCAAAAGCAATTTGCGAAGTGAAGCAGTTATCACCACATATACAAACGATTTTAATTAATGCGTGAAAATAGGCTCCTCCATGAAGTACTTTATTTCAAATGTCGTTATTATTAACTAGGAACAAATTGTGGCCATCCATGTGGTAGTTACAATCAATCCCAGGGCATGTCAATTTTAGTTTCAGTCGAAACGTGAATGCAACCTGGCTGCTGCTGTGTGTTTCAATTTCTTGCTACAAGTATGTATAAAATGAGCTAGCTTTTCCCCAAAAGATTTTGAGAACTGTATCGTATCAATTATTGTGGCGAAGTATTTCATGTAAAATTTCTGTGAAATATGTGAAGGAAAAATATCTTTATATATAAGTCTGCAACGAGGATATCATGCATGTGTGCATAAATGCTAAAGTACCCAACCCCCCACCTCCCTCACCAACCCTAACAGCCCCAAGTGGCAATCATGACAGTTCAATTACATAAGTAGGAGACATAACTACCTATTATAGGATTGTATCCAATATTTAGAGGTATATCTTTCACAATAACTAACAATTAAAGAAAAGGTCTGCGCATGCATTGTACTAATCTCTTTGCTTATTCGCTGATTTCTTTAGGAGAGACGTAGATTGATAACAGCAACGTCATTCGAAAAAAATTCGTTTAGCTATGTTAAGATTACCTTATATTAATCATCTAATGGTTTCAACATACAGGATCATTTTGGAAAATGTGGAAAATTTTGTGGAAGAAGAACATTTCCCCCTTAGATAATCCACTTGAGTATGACCTATAACTACTACAAAAGATATTTAATAAATCTTTATTATATTATATTATATTATATTATAAGTACCGTTGTATCGTATTACGGTCTCATTTTCATAAAAAAAAAACTCCGCGGGGTACCAGCTGGCAATGTGCTTCTTAACCTTCTACATTCCCATGGTTAATGCTTTTGAGATACCTTTACCATTTCGAACCCATCAATTTGAACAGTGAGATTGCTATCTATCTATGGTAAATAACCATACCTCCATAACAAACGTTTGCAATTTGTCGTTTGGTTATCTACATATCAAATACTTTGAGCAAGTTTAGACTAACCGTGAAAACCACCAACGATCCCTAAGATTTCCTCGGGGCTATAACCTCGAACAAACATGGGCGAGTACATCATTATGTGCCCACTGAAGCTGCTTATATCCTGACAAGTTTCTATTTATATCTACCCATCACCATCTTTGAGTCAGAATTCGCCGTAAAGAGTAAAAATCTTTCTTCGTTTTTACGAAGAAACGACTTAAGGAAAGTTGTGGTGTCAGGTGTCGAACAGTAATGCTAAAATATAGCAGGTATTTATCAAATGGCGAGTCCTCTTGAGATGAAGATTGTAACCTCAGTGCAAAGCACTGGCACTACCGTGAACCGGAAAGTGACCTGGTCCAATCCATTCACTATATCAGTTTCCTGATAACAGTTCCGAAGAGATATGCAGACTCGGGCCATCGTCTCTCAGACGCCGATTAACATTCAGTTATATGACCACTTCGTTATTCATTGCTTTCTCTAACAATAGTTTGGTTGTAACTCCACCTAGAATGTCAAGTTGGGATATGACAACACCCCACTCTCTGCTGGCCCACGTGACCATTTCGACTGACATCAGTGAGTCGATCCCGTAGTTAATCATTGGTTGGTTTAGGTCAATCGTAGCGGCGTTAATACACAGCAGGTCTCCAAGTTTCTCACGTACGCAGGTCTCCAACTCCTCCAGAGTTAATCGGCATTCCGTTTGTGCGATTTGCTCTCCGGAAGACAAATGCCGACACTTCAAGTGATTGGAGTGACACATCTGAATGATATTATTCCAATTCTATTGAAAGAAATGGATAAACACAAAAGATTCACTAATAAATTGCACCGACAGTAAAAATGTCAGACATAGATGTCACAAAGATTAAAATATTAACTCATATGGTCCGATTTCTATCTACACAGTATATTCCTCAGCTGAGATATCAAATGTTGACTAAATTTATTCACTCAAATTTAATTGCGCAATAATTTTGATATCAAACTTCTACTACTTAAATTAGTTTTTTTTTTATTTAGGAAAACAGTAAACCTTGTCACGATATGTGATCAACAGCTTATTGTTCTGTTATAGGGTGACTTGATTATACGAGCAATCTCCATACAACATGTTTTCCAAGGTTATATGAACAATTTAGTTTAAGAGGAAACAAAAGCAATAATGTGAGTTGTACAAGGACATCACGAATTATTCTGCAGAATCTGCAATTTCTAATGAAGTGTTCGAAGACTGCAGATCAGCTATGGAACAAGCCATGAACTGAAGATGGGATTTGGATCAATTGGGTGAACGTCAAATTGTTAGCTAAACATATTATTTAGTGTTCTTGTACATTTCACTCTTTAGTTTTACACCCATTTTGGAAAACCATTTCACTAAATCAGCTGTTTCTCATCAAATCATATGACAAAACTGTCAGAGTTTCATTGATAAGAATCACAGGAATGAAATCAATTTATCGTTTATTGCTGGAATATTAAGCAAATTACATTAATTAAAATACGTTACTGTGATAAATTTCTAGTTTCGGCGACTGTTAACTACATTTGGTCTCCAATGTACATCCAAATTGTTACACATATGAACTCACCCGATACTCCAAGCAAATAGAGGCAGGTAGATGATGGTGGTTAAGGATGATGTTTTCCAAAAATCCCAAAAATTCATCACAATGAAGTCCATCACTGTCATTTTCCACTTCTTCGGACTCTTCGGATTCATCTTCTCTAGCATTGAAACGGTCGTAGACGTGGACAGATAGTATGTGAGGTATCTGAACGTTAATTGCCATTTTACCATTATCCTTTAAACATCGTGTTTCGTCTGTAAAAAGTCCTTCAAGAACACCACTTGTTGAGTCTGCCGGACTCCCCCAGATATTGCCATCCGATGTCAGGGTAATTAATAATTCAAGGTTGGATTCGCCGATAATGTTAATGCAATCTTTAAGGGGAGTAAAATATGTTGAAATAAGCTCTTTCAGATTGCTAGCTTTCAAATCTGAAAACTTTAGTTTCTCAGCATTGTACCCGAGTAGGTGAATGATCCCAAATTTTGTGGACTTCTGAAGCACAGAGCGCAGGTCTGTAATGACATCATTCATCGATTGTGAAGCTGAGAGACTGTAAGGATACAGGGTACACTTCTGTCTTTGCAGGTATTCCTCAGTTCTCGACATAACTGGTTTGGTATTTGTATCACTTGTAATCATGGCAATGTGTCGGGCTCCATTAACACATAACCAGCGAGCCATGGCTTGACCTAATCCATTCTGGCAGCCATTGATGACGTAGCATACATTTGGCTGAAAAACACTCTGGGTACATGACATTTTGTCGAGTGGAAAGGACACCTTAGATGGAATGTCAAGAGCAACAATTGGGTCGATTTCTTCTGGTACACTATCGATTAACTCATCAATGTGATCAACTGAGATGACAAATGGTTTCAAGGGAACAATTTTTTCTTCGACAAACATGCTGGAAACCTTTTCCAGTAACTGTTTGAATAACAAAGGCTGGATGTGAAGCATTTGATAAAAGTCGACAAATAGATGTGACGTATTGCCTGATGTGGTCAACCTTGGCATTACGCTCCCTTTCCCAGTTATGTGACAGACTCGTCCTCCTGGAGCCAGGATACCATTGCTGTTTATCTGCGCGTTGGTTTGGTTTTGAGTCAGGACAACATCAAATCTAACACCATTTTTGAGATTTTTTATCCCGTTATCGCATTCCGTTGGTATTTTGTCAACAACCTTCGTGACTCCTTCGATACCGTAGAATATTTTCTCTTCACCTTTAGTTTCTACGTTGATAGTAACGTCTGCTCCAACCAAATGACCAATCTGAATGGCAGCTAGAGCTACTGCTGGTTGTAGAGAATGAATGAGCAATTTTTCCCCTCGAGATAGTCGAGCTCTGTTGACTAGGCAATAGTAAGCCAACGTAAATGGCAAGAAACTGCCAACGCAGTCTTTCCAACTTACATTTTGTGGCTTCCTCACAACACTGGAAGGATTGACAATCACGTGAGATGAAATGCTCTGTGACGACAGTAAAAACACTTCATCCATCGGTCGCACATCTTTTACCTTCTTTCCAACCTCAGTAACAATTCCTGTACAGGGCACAACTGGTGTATTGACATCTCTGTCTATTATGGCCCATGATCCCTCTGGTGAAACAAATTGCGTGATATCAGCTGCCTTAATTTCAACCAAGACTTGGTCAGCATCAATTTCAGGGGCCCAAGAACTGAAAATAAGACGGATGTCCTTGTCAGAAGTTTCCGCATATTGCCACTGAAGCTCCCAGTGTGGAGTAACTTCAACAGATGCTTCCGGGGGATTGATTTTGACTAATTTGGGTTCTATTACAGCTCCATCAGTCACGATTATTTCTCTGTTAGGTACTTGCTGCTTCTTAAAAGTTTCAGCCAGCAAACGTATATCGCCATCTTTACCGGTTGTTTGTGCGGAAAAGATAGGGCAGCTTATTTGGTTCGATGCACATCTTAGTATGTTCGACACCATCGCTGCATCTCTAGAATCCTCTTTGGCTGTACTTGCAAACACCACCCAAGCACGTGAAACATGTTGTGATTCCTTTTCAATGTACTTTAGGTAGCGCAGAAGGTTTGCGAATGTTTCGTCGCGTTTATTCCAGATGAAAATGCAATTTGCTCTTCCTGTTGGCTGTTTGGTACCATTTACAATGGACTTCCTTGCTTTCATATCTGAGTAAGTCATGTTTTCGATGCTTGATGACTTGTTAACAGTCTCTTTGATTACATCGGCTAAGCGAGACTGTTCCTTTTCACTGATAACAATCCATTGTTCTCCGGGGGTGTGGTCAATTGGTTTATACGGGAAACCTTCGTGGCTTCCTGTTTTTCTCCCGACAATGATGCTATGAAACAGTTTCTTCGGCGATGAAACTGCAACCACATCGGTAAAACCACATTTTCCAACAATATCTACCCATGATTTCTGGTCCAGCCAACAGCATTCGGTTCTAAAGTCTTCATAAATCCAGCAAAGTCTGAGAGCACCAAACAGAAGTTCGGCGATGTATGTAGCTTCTGTAGCCTCATAGAGAATGAGCCAACCATCATCAGCTATCAGGTTTCTCATGTGAAACACACCATCATACAAATCAGCAGTTGAATGTAAGGTATCCAGGCAGATCAAAATGTCAATTGACGATGGTACAAATCCCTGTCCCTCTACATCTTGTTCAATGTCCAACTGTTGGTACTTAACGAATTGGAACTCCTCAAGATTGTCTCTTGCATGTGGAAAGAAGGCAACACTTAAATCAGTGAATATGTATTCCACTCTGCCTTGCTCGCATAGCGGCTTTATTTTTCGCAGTATGTGCCTTGTCAAACCACCCATTCTTGCACCAACTTCTAGAATTCGTACCACCTTCTTCTGAGAAAGAGATGTTTTCAGGGCTTCGACAATTATTTCAGCACCACCCATGTAGTAAAGTCGTGTCGTCAGAGATTCCATGAAGTAAGCCGCCATGCATTCAGGCTTAAAAAGTTTCGTCATCGCAGACTGGGGATCTCGCAGAGTTGTTGGAAAGTGATCACCGAGGCTTTTGATCATACTAACCTCCTGTTCGTACTCTGGAACGTGAGTCAGAAGCTCATCCATCTTTGAGTATATGTCGTCATAGTCTATTCTCGTTACGTCACCAGACTTAACAATATTGGACAAGCGCCTGAGGTATCGTACGTCACTCTTTTTTCTTTCACTCTCAGATACAGTTTCAAGTCCATGTCGTATATATGCATCACTGATGGACCGAAGCATATGAATGTACTGTTCCCCTCTAGCAGTGGATTCCATCACATTTGGGAAAAGGTTGGTTAAGTTTTCTTGCGAGAAAATATCCCTTACAGTAGAGGTAGACGGCAGAACTGCTTTAGTCGGTTGGTAGCTGGTCTCAAACAGGCATTGATCTACTGTAATTTCTCGTTTGGCGTTAGCGACGTTTTTAAAAGTACATCCAGTAATCTCAACCAAAACTTCTTTCCCATTTGTGGTAATCATAGTAACATCTCCTACCAGTTTCTCGTTGTCGCAGTCTTTGATTCTTCCCACAAGTGTGACGTACTCGTCGTGTGGAAATGATGGTGAATGAATTGTTAAACACTTGATCGATGACGCTTGAAATGACGTACTCTCAGAGGCCACGGTGAACAGAAGTACTTGAAAACATGCATCAAGCATTGTGGTGACGCTCCCTTGTTTATCTCCAAGACATTTCGCTTTTGCCACAACTTCCCCATCACCAACTCTAGCGTCTTCAATAACTTGAAACTTTAATCCAATGTTGTTACCAGCACTTTCAAGCAACGTATAGATTTCATCTTTCGTCACTGTTTTTTTGCATCGTTCCTGTGCATCAAAGGGTAATTCCTTAATCTTCGTCTGAATAGATGCATCTCCAGTGGTAATCTGAGCTCTCATATAAGTTGACTCAGAATCGCAAATTGTAATTGTGTCGTCTTTAGAAACACATTGGAGATTCAGTACTTGCTTTTTTGAACCTGTGTTTGTCTTCACTTCTTTCCAAGTAGCCTTTTGTGGGAACACTACGTTACGAATCTCAAGAGGGTATTTTTCAGATGACATCTCCATTGCATACGAAAGCAAACCTCCTTCTGGAAACGTGAGCGTTTTGTTTACCACGTAGTCGCCAAGATATGGAAACATTTCGAAGGTAAGTTGACCATTTTGACCCTTGTATGTTCTGTCATCTAGTCCGAGTCTTCGTTTTCTTCGATATTCTGGCTCAGTTAAAGATGTCACGTGTTGCCAGGGGTACGTAGGCAAAGAAACCCAAGGCGCCGATTTACATGTTACATGCGACCAATTGAGTTCAATGGAAGCAGTGTGGAATCCATGGAGGGCACGGAGAACCGAGACACGGTCATCTTGTTGTCTTAGACCCATCGCAATCGTTGCTAATTGGGCAGTGGTTCCAATTCCTTTTGCAATTGCATTTATAGAGGATAGCAAGGTCATAGAAGCCGCACACTCAATGAAAACAGTTGGCTTAACTTCTGTCAAAATTGATTCAACTGCTTGTTGAAATTTGACGGCATTGCGTATGTTTGACCACCAATACTCCATACCAAAATCTCCCTCATGTCTTTCACCAGTCGTAGTTGAATAGACAGGAGTGCTTCGAACGTTTGCTGGTGTCTTGACAGCCGACTTCATCTTTTCTTTAAATGTTTTCTCCGTAGGGTCCATGTCGGGTGTGTGGAATGCACAGCTGACCCTCAACTTCTTGGCAATAGTTGGGTTTTCACTGCAAATTTCGTCAATTGCCTCGGTGTTTCCAGCAATAGTAACAGATCCAGGAGCATTATATGCTGCAATATAAAGTCTCTGATACTTTGAACAGAGAACTAATGCCTCATCTGCATTCATTCGCAGTGCTGCCATGCTCCCTGTTCCCTTTAATTTTCCCTGTTCGACACTTCTAATGTAAATTGCTAAAACAGCTTCTTTCAATGTCATTCCACCTGCAGCATAAGCAGCAGCAACTTCACCGAGACTGTGGCCAACGATTGCATCAGGAACCACACCCCAGTGTTTCAAAAGTCTAAAGTAAGCAACCTGCAGAAAGAGAATCGCTGGTTGAGATACTTCTAAATCATTGAACACTTCTTTGCTGACAATTTGCTCGTCATTTGTCTTTACGAATATGTGACGATCCCGAGTTATAGACCATCCACTGATCTTTTCAAAGATTTGGTCGCACTCGTCGATTGAGTTTCTGAAAACTTCTTCTGTTTGATAGAGTTGCCGTCCCATGTCAACCCACTGTTGTCCTTGTCCTGGAAATATTATGCATATTTTAGGTTTCTCGTTGCTGTAGACAGTAGCAGTGAGTACCTGATCGCTCGACCCGTTGTCTATGAACTCACGTAGTTGATTTCTGAACTGCTGACCAGATTTAGCAATCACCGACAGTCTATTATCGAAATGTGTTCGGTGGGTAGCAAGCCATGATACTATACTAAGAGCGTCTCTCTCGTTCTGAAAATCTGACCATTGCTTGGCGACTGCAACTAATGCTTCTGGAGATTTAGCCGACAGGGGTACAAGGATAGCTTTTCCCTCTGTTGAGTCATCACCAAATTTCCATCCGCACGATGAAGAAGGTTGGGACTCCTGAATCTTAGGTGGTTCTTCGAATATACAGTGTGCAAGAGCACCAGCAAACCCGAAACTGTTCAGACCGATGATATATTTTTCATCCGTGAATGGTTCAACATCTGTCAAAAGATCGAGCTTCCATGCGTCCATGTCGATCATATGATTTGGTTCTACAAAGTTAATTGTTGGAACTAACATTCGATTTTCCATCATTAGGGCAATCTTTATGGCGGACGCCGTGCCCGCTGCAATTTCCGTGTGTCCAAAGTTCCCTTTGATGGAGCCAAACTTCAAAGGTTTATCACGATTTGGAGCAAAACTCTGACCAATGGCTTCCGCCTCCATCGGATCTCCTACCGGTGTGCCGGTACCATGTGCTTCGACGAAATTCACTCTGGACATGGGAACACCGAACTTCTTGTATGTTTCCGTCATTACATAGCTCATTGCAGGGATCGACGGCATTGTTAAGCTGCTACTGTTGCCGTTGTCAGCAATTAAAGAACCTTTAATCACAGTGTAAATATGATCACCATCCGCGACAGCTTGCTCCAAAGGTTTCAGAATTAAACTATTCCAACCTTCACTTCGCACGTAGCCGTTGGCACTTTCTGAGAATGGGCTGCATTTGCCGTCAGGCGACAAGACCCCTAGGGCACTGAATGCCACAGTGATGTCTGGCAAGCCGATATGGTTGCAAGTAGATACAACTGCTACTTTACATTCCCTGTTATGAAGACTATTGCATGCCAAATGCAGTGCAGTCAAACCAGCCGCGCATGCCGTGTCAACCGAAAAGCTAGGACCTTGGAAATCAAAGCAGTACGATATACGATTAGATGCAACGCTGTGAGCTATTCCTGTCAGTGTGTAGGCATCGGTAACTGAGGTATCTGTCAACTGAATTGCGTGATCCATCATTCCGACACCAACAAACACACCACAATCTTGTTTTAGTGTCCCTGGAACGACACCAGCATCTTCAAATGCCTCCCACGTGACCTCTAAGAGGTGACGTTGCTGGGGGTCCATCGATGCCGCCTCTCTTGGTGATATCTTGAAGAAGAGGTTATCAAAATCATTGACGTTGTCAATGAAACCGCACCTAATGGAAAGAAAAAAACTGAATTATATTATTGTTCAATTCAAGACCGTGACCAGGGCATCGAGAGTGAGTCTTTGACGTACGATTCACAGATCAAGTCAAATTTGTCGTTGACTGCTTTTTAGGCGTTATATGTCTTCATTTCCGTGCACCACACATTGGTACTGACTTTTTGTCTTTCAATCAAATCTCAATAAAATCTTGACATTTATATTTGTTGACGTTGATTTACTTCAAGATTTACTTCTGATCGATTGGTGATACCAACCTCTGAAGTAATGAAAGTATCAGCATATTAAAATTTGCTCTGTAATATGAATAGTATGCAGAAGGCACAGCTCACCATATGAACAAAGTCAATATGTTTTTTTGTTTTTTTTTTTTTAATTTCGTCTTTTGTGATACCAAATTGGACTGCAAAGAATACCAAAGTGTAAAGGAGCGAATATGATTCTGTATTGAAGATTTCTTGCGAATTTTGGACATTCTCAGTAACACGCATACTTCATGTAAGCCAACCTCATGCTGATCTTGAACACACAACCGGTAATCCCTTTCAGTAAGAGGCTCTGCAGTCTACTCACTTCCTTTCATGTGACTATTCACATGAGTTTGAGGTTGGCCTACATAGAGTAAATACCAAGTTCCGGGTACAAATCAAACTTCAGTTAGCTTTTGAATATAAAAATAATCTTGATCTTTCATAAGGAACAATTCCGTCTGGATAATGTGCTGAAAAGGCTTTATTTTGTCTTTTGTTTCCGTTATTTATTTATTAAGTATTAAAATGAAAGTGTTTACAAAATACATACATATAAAGAAATATATAAATATAAGGGAAGATAAAAAAATTATAAAGAATGGAAAAACAAATTTCACCTCTTTGTTACCATTTTCCCTTGACTGGCCTGATCTGCATCGTAGAAGTTGTCCACAGACCACCTGTCTGGAGGAATTTCTTGAATACATTCCCGACCTTCAATCAACGCCTTCCAGAATGCATGTTTGTCATTAATACCTCCAGGCATGCGACATCCTATACGTATAAAGACAATAAAACTCATTTTGTATTGATTTACAGGGGGTGAAGTAAGAAGTACGACACATTATGCAACTCTGTTTCAAAGCACTTTACATGAGTTGTGTTGACACACATTTTACCTATCATTTTGTCCTGTCTTTCCTTATCATAATCGTGTATAAGGATATCACTTTAACAGATTTGCGATAAATTATTATTTACACATGACAAATTCTGTCTGAAAGTGCTTCAGCAGAAAGACAAAATGTTACTTTTTTAAAAATGATAAAAGATAGATAACACTCATGAGTATTTGTTTAATGACTCTCCCTAGCCTTTTGGTTGGAATGCTGCTTGCTGAACGCGATCAGTGTTGACTTGCAGAGTTATGGTAAACGTTGATGTCCAAATTGCGTTCCATACTCAAGGTAGGGATGAGCATAAAACACATACTCTTTAATATTATCTAAGGGACGTCATGATGAAAAAATTAAGAAATAACGGGGTTTTTTTCTCTACTGCGGCACTTTATGACGGAATGTGCAAATCGGTAGATCATTTTGATTTGAAGTAAAGGCGTGAAAAAGGTTCCGTAAAATGTATGTCACAAGCACCTATTACTAAACCTTTACAATTGACAACATTGATTTGATAATGTGTATGTAAGCATCCTTTTTACTTTCTATAGTAGTGATGTATGTGACACTATTAGTAAGGTATTCATACAGTGTCACTCAAGGTTCTAGCCGAGCCAGGCCGACGGTGCCTTCGGAATGACCATAACTGACGCTTGCCGACAGGCGTGACGGGCAAATTGCCAACTACCTGCCTACACAACATTTACAAAATTTAAAAGATACATATCCAATTGTTAAAATATTCAAAGTAGGAAAATAAAATGATTGTATTATTTGCTACTTTACGTTTTCAAATTGAAAAAAAAAACAATAGAGAAGGCACTCGGAATTCTTTCTCTAGAGCTAGGTTGATTAAACTTTTTACAGTCGTTACATTTATTAAGTGCTATTGTGATACCCACGTTCAAAGGAATTCCATTTTTTTTTTGTTTAGGTGTGGAATAGTTGCTTCAAATTCATTCAGGCAAACCCAGTGAAATGAAATGCTGCTAGCGAGCTTAGGCATATTTGAGTTATATCAGTACGATCAATATTTAGCTTGAAATCAGAAGCAGATTCCACTCAATGCGGAAGTCTCAAGTAACGACAAAATTGTGTTGTTAATGTCTTGATACACACCCGCAGTATTGAATCATTTCTTCTGAAACCAAATGGAGGTGGTAACAAACATTTGTGCTTAATTTACAACTTACCGATCCCAATAACAGCAATAGGAAAGTACCTATCAGCCACCTCAGGATCTTTGTCCATTTTGGAAGATTCTATTCAAAATAAAAAGAAATAACGTAATACATGCGTACCTGCATTGATATAAGTCAAAAGGTTACGGTGAACGACGTATTCATCGTAAATGAACTTACAACTGAAAAATATTCAAACGTCATAATATGAGGGAAATTTCCTCTCTTTATTCGTGGAAACTTTCTTTGCATATACTGTCTGAAGTGACTGATTTTTCAAACAAATCAAAGACGTCCACAAAGACTTTCGAGAGGGGACAAAAGGGTCACTTGTCCTAAAAAAATAACTTGAAAGACTGACACTAACTTTTCGTAGTGGAACAGCAAATTTCCTAACCTGTATTCTTAGAAAATAAAGAGTATCAGCTTACACTCCTACCGCCATAGAGATTAAGAAGCGCCATTTCATCCTACAAGAGAGAGATATTTGAGTGGTATTTTTATCCACGTTTTTTTTTTATCCACGTCTTTTTTTTCTGCACGCTATCCTCCAATCGATGATTGCACTCCTTATATCGTTGCTTCCTCCACGTCAACCCATTGTCCCTTTTTTTTCTGCAGACACTCGCATCATGCAGAATTGTTCGACACTTAATACCTATTTTTTATTTTATTTTTTGTTGGGGGGGGGTTCAATCATTACACATGTTGCAAAACATCATCGCCTTATATCAGGTTTATCATCTCGTGCTGTCGGGATCCAGATGGTCACTTAGGTGTAACCATTGTTCTCGTAAAGAATTTCAGCTTGATCAATCCAATGTCTGGAACTGTGTTCCCATTTTAGTGAACGTGGTGGATCTTGGCGGTAGATCAAACTCTAATGGAAACACTTCTCAAGATCTGAAACACTGAGAAACTGGCACTGACTCAAGATCAAGATTCACCGATTTTGATACATCCACCGAGTAGATCCAATCTACCGGGCTGGATCAAAGTTTATAACGTTAACACATTCGGTAGATCCAAGTGACACCGGATCTCATGAAGTATCATTCTTCAGTGTTTCTGAGAGGCAGTCTGTGACGTCACAACTGGCAATCTGATTTCGCTGTTCATTGGCCCGTGACCTTTCATGCTAGCACGTTGAAAAAATGTGGACGACACTATAGTAAATTAACGCCCATACGCCAATAAAACAGTAATCCATTGCAAATGGGAACGCGGCTAAGGCTTTCTTAAGTTCCATGACAGGTCGTATTAAGTGTCATGCCCATAGGCAAAGCATGGGATATCTTACCCTGGGCAAGGTTCTGTTTAATATTTTAGCACAGACGTAACCTCATGATGTTCATAACAGAGCAACTAAAATCTCGATTGCATAAAAGAAATGTTCATAATAGTTCAAGATGAGTGCTTTCTTCAACCATTGATATCTTGACCTATGAACAAGACTTTGGTGTGGAGTTTAAAGTGTCTAGCGAAACACAATATGTTTTCCTTTTTTCATTTAAGGTCCCCGGACTTGTCATAATATAATATTCGGTTAATTGTGTGCAGGCAGGAGGAGGTATTGGTCACTTTATCTTTAAACTTCCGAATACGCTATAGGAGTTTGAAAACATTGCCAGAGGGAAATATTGACAGAATTTAGTTTTCATCAATGACACGTACTTTAAAAGGGACTTACGTAGTAAATCGATGCAGAATAGACCTATTACAGTTTACTCGAGGGTATCCAAATTAAACTTAAAGTGAGATGATTACATGTGTGACATTTTTAGTATGAAATAATAATATTACAACAAAATTCCAAAATCCACGTTTCCTTTAGAAATCTGGGGAATGTTTGTGTTTTGCTTGCTAGTGTAAAGCGTTACGTAGGGGTCTTTAAACTATGTTCATGTGGAATTATTACACTAGTGCTAGACCCCCCTCCTCCCCTCCCCAGTCTCTCGTGATTGTCCTCTCCCAGCTGAAGCATCTAATATGGTTCCCTCCTTCTTTCACAGACTGCCATTTCACAAGAAAAACAGTGCCAGTTTTCTACAATGAGTCATTGCAATCAGGGAGGTGCTAATAACACCTCCCTGTTGTAATTTTTTTTACACTGTGCTACCGTCATCTTTCGACTGCCCACGAGAGACATGTAGAGAGACTTGGTGACGTCATACTTTGAGTACTCAACATAAATATTCACCAACTTATTGCAGCTAATGAAAAGCTTTTAATTTATAAACTGACAGTCTTGTCACCTTTTATACAGTGCTAGATAAAGGCAGTAGTGTTCATATTTGAACCAAATTATTTTTTGATTTTGCACCGTGTCACTAATTGGACCAAATAATGTATACAAGCACATAGACATAGTAGAGACAGTGCAGAGATTTCGGAAAGGTTTCATTTGTGTTCTCCGTCTTGCCTTCAGACGGAGAACGGAAAAGTGCATCCGGTTAACCACGTACTACTATAGTGCTCAACGTTCATAGCGCGAATATTTGTCTTAATGAATATCCAGCAAGAGTCATGCAATGCTCAACACTGATTGGATGATAACAGCTAGTTATCTTCAAATATATCCATCCTTAATCTGGAATAATCTGGAACAATCAACAAGTCAAAATGGATGACTCCAACAGAAGCAAAAGATACAAGTCTCTAGCGCCTGGCAAGCCACTTCATTGAGCAGTCCTTTACATTGTGTGTATGGGCGAGGACCATACATATCACTGCAGGAACTGTAAGAATAGAGGTATAGGCCTATTTGGATGAAGTCTTGAGCAGCGTTGGCAAAATAACTTCATGAGATATAGGAGAGCACAACGTGAGAGACTTAGGGCAAGTCTACACTAGTGCATTCACGTGAGTTTAGCACCACGTGTAGCAAATTGAAATACAGTGCGTCACAATCTGGGTGAAAAATCATCGAAAGTCGCATCAACCGTTTCTTCACTGAAATAACAACTGTAAGAAACGATAGCCATGATGAATTAATGGCCTGTAGTCAACTTGGGGCCATGCACCTCTACATATCTTTAAGGGGGAACAAATTATCAAAGTATTATTTCACACGAGTTTGTTCTTCTTCATTTATTTTGACCTTACCTAGAAATCTGATCTCATGGCTATGAGTCTGTTCTTGACATTTTCTACAAAGTTTCTTCAAAAATTTCTTCCTCTATGTAAAGTGCAATATTGGGATTGCCCATCCCAGAATTTTCTTCACACAAAATTACACTTCAGAGTACCGTTTAGAGTAGAAGGTTGTAAACGAAAGTGATCTTTAATCTTTAAATTTTTAATTAATTTTAGTACCTCGAAAATGAAGGAGTCAAAGATTGAACGTAATATGAAGTAATGAAGGTCTTTCCAGGTAATTGGATAAAAATGATGTAAAGATAGCTCACATGTAACCAGAGGGGTTCAATGAAAAGTGGCAAGATGGGATGAAGTTAAGACTTTCGTGGCAAAGCCCTTGGCCAAGTACGGTGTGCTATAGACACCGCGATCCACTCAGTTGATCAAGAGGTACACCCACTCACCCAAACTCACTGCAAAATGACTGGCAGGCTTAACTTGCTACCATCTTCAGGTGATTTACCTGCAAATCTCTTACCAGGGAGTTTCTATTTGGCAAATAGCAATGGTATACCAAAAATAAAATTTGAAAATAGCGTGTCTCAAAATAAATGGTCACGTGGAAGTTTCTCCTGATCTGATTGGGCAAAACTGTCAGATGTGAGAGAAATTTCCTATTTAGGGTTAAATCGATACCGCATTAAGTTTTTCGTTCTCAAATTGAATAAACAATGTCATTTGAACCGTATTTCCATAGCTTCATTGCAATTTTCATCTCACCTGCGACAGTTGTGTCCAATCAGAGATCTAAATATTAACAGGTGATGTTGCTGATCCAATGAGAGTAAGAGATACTTCACATATGTCCATTTCAGTCAACCTATGACAGTTTTTTCTTACATCCGATAGTTTTGTCCAATCACAATTCTAGAGAGGGACGAATGTAATTGTTTATCCAATAAGGGCACGAAAAACTCGAAAGGTGTCGATTTTGTTTACAATTTCATCCCAAATATAACAGTTTTGTAGAATCAGAGCTCCAGGGACAAGGGGCATTCCTTATCTAGTGACACTGCAAAAAAACTTGACATATGTCCATTTAATTCCACATATAACAGTTTCTCTTACATCGGACATTTTTGTCCAATCACATTAGAAGAAAATTACATGTAATTTGAAGTGGGTGCGGCATGAATTTGACTTTGTAGATTCATTGGCGGTATTCTTATTAAACATGTTGAAAATGGTCACAAAATCGTTTCATCAAAATTCATCAAATATTGACAANNCTAAGTATGCAAATTTGTGACGGCAAGAGAGGGACTGTCGTGATATGTATAATGTTATCCTTTGTTTATATCACCTTCATTTAAGGACAATTGAGAAGTTTACTTCCTGGAGGGGTATTCTCTCCTTTACAAATATTGATATCACTTAAACTGCAAAAAATGTCTGTAAATTTACAGGAAATAAAAAAAAGAATAACAGACACTGTCTGGAAACTAATTACCAGGACATTT
>VJOZ01003511.1:2291-15826 GCA_009801055.1 Stichopus horrens | reverse complement strand
AGAAAATTCAAATATTAACATTTTCTCCTCGCTTCTTGGGCGCTCTGTACCAAATATTGTCATTGGGAGATCATGTTTTGCACAAATTTGTTAAATACAGGCCTTGAGTTCTGAGATGTGCGAGTGTGATTGCACACCATCCCCCACCTCAAATCACTGTGAGAAGTGCAATTTTTTGCACACCTAGAAGAAAATCTGAACGCAGGCAATCTATGAAAGTTTATAAAACAGCACACTTATTACACCCCTTAATTTCCTGAGAAGTGTGATTTGAAGCACACCTGGAAAATCTAAAACTCACAGCCTGCTTTAACAAATTGTGTACTAAGAAATGTGAGTTAAGTCCATTCAGTACAAAAAACATTAAAGCTACCATCAGTTGTGACATAATAGAACCAGCCAAGAACGCTATGAAGTTTACAAATGAGAAAACCCAGTGTTCGCACTTGAAGAGTATAAGGTATTGATTAATCAACCTCTTTTGTTTTATCCTCTCCTTCTCTTTCCTTCCTTCCATAAAAACTACAAAAAGTACAATGTGTAGTTATATACACACAAATACTTAATATATACACAAAATGTAGTCTACAAATTGCAGTGCACAAAAAAACATATATGTTAAGAAATGTACTGACTTTTCTGAGTTTATATTACAAATAATTCCAGCAGTATTGGCAAGAATGAGTAGTGGTGTACCTTCTACAACAAGTTAGTGAAAAATGTCAAGAAAACACCCAAAATTCACCTTTAACATGTTTCTGCTACCCCACATATGGCATAAATTGTCTAGGAAATCTAGGAATTTACAGTATTTTGGTAAATATGAACACTAACAATGTCAATAATGGATGTTTACTCCGGCAAGTATGTGACATAGGCTCTCAGCCCATATGAATCATGTGAGACAACCAACTACTGTAACGTTACAACCGTGGTGTGGTAGAAGTCATACGAGATCATTTCACTGACTCAAGCTAACTATTGAGTGAAGCTTGAACACATTTCTGATTGACAGGAGTATGAAGGTATATCGATCTTTAATTTTGTTTTTGATGATACAGTTATTATAACCTTGTGACAGTCATGCTGGTGTGTTTGATGATGTGTGGGTGTGTACAGTAAGTGTGTAATTTTCTGCTTGCAAACATCTGCACATGTCAAGAAGAGTAGTTTGAAATGATATACCTGCATGTGCAAGTGTATGACATTGCATACACAGGAACCATATTAAGTGATGGTAGTATTATCGTGTTGATGCATAGGCTCTTGGATAAAATATCCCTTTCTGTAATTAATGTCGCTAACTTTTGTTGCATTTCAGCTAATTTCCCTGAGGATGTTGTGAGTAAACTTCCTGCAGCCTTTGATACTGGTGTTTACTATGGATGGGCTAAAGTTGATGATGGCTCTGTGGAAAAGATGGTGATGAGTGTTGGCTGGAATCCATTTTATCAAAATCAGAAGAAATCAATGGTAGGATGGTGCTGTTCTGTGGCACAATATTTCCAATGTTCAGTACAGCTCAGATGTTAGTTGTTTTTATTGTTAGAGATTATAGGTTAGAATATTTTTGGCTCACTGGTAGGAAACTGATGGACCTAACTCATTACTCATTTAACTCCTGTGTCCAAGACAGTGAGTATTTGCCTGAAAGTTTTGGGGAAAAGTCTTGTGCATATGTGAGACACATGAAGTGTAACGTGATCTGCAATCAAGTTGTTTCTCAAAATCTTGCAAAAGTTTTTGTCATCCAATAGAGAACCAAAATGTGAGAGTCTGCAAGTGTGAGCTTTGTGATGTATTAGGGCTACTGTTTATGTGATTTTTTTTTTTCCCGGTGCCACGCAACCAGAATTTCAGCAGTATGTTTGAGATCTATGAGCACTGTAAAAATATATTGGGTTCCTGGGTTTCTCCAACTCGATGTTGCAGTCAGAACAGCGTAGAGAAGAGGGCAATATACAGTATGGCTGGAAACAATAAGCATGATGAAAATTAGATCAGAAAATGTCATGAATACTTCAAAACAATATTCAATCTTAGTGGAGTGTTTCCTGAAAAGAGTCAAAGGTATGTGGAACGATAAACTAAAAGTCCCTGGTGGGCTTTGCAAGTACAGTACTTGCCTTACCTGTAGTGCTCTAAGGTAGTTCACATAGCGACATAAAAATGCCATTATGCCATTGAATCCATAAAACTGACTGTTGCAGAAAAGGTACTGCAGTTATTCAGTCACATTAATAAGTTAAATATAGAGTGAGAGATGGACTGTCACCTTCATTTTTGACTATCCTCTTCCTGCAAGCATGATTGTCCTTGATTTTTTAAGTAAATAAAAACTATTCTTGCCAAGTTGCCTAATATTTCTACAAAACTTGTCCTCAATTAAACATACTGTAAATGTTGAAAAGGTTTTCCACTATTTATTGCCCAAATCTAGATTAGTTGCCATTTCCCAAAATGATTAGTAGTTTGCTCTTTTACGCAAAATAATTTAGTGTACTTTGTTCGCTCTTATTTGTCTGTACTTTGAGAAATGAACAAATGTTCTAAGATCAATACTGAAATTTCATTTTCCTTTCAAGTGATTAAATCCCAGCAAATTTTCTTTTGGCTCACAAAATTTGCCTCTTGAATTTTTAGTTTTCATGCAAGTTAAGTGCAAATTGTGCTTGAACTTCCATAATTGTTTTAATTCTGCCCAAGCCTTCAGTTAACCAGTGATGGGACTGAGTGATAAATAAGGGGTACCTGGATTGCAGTTTGGTGTCTGGACTCAGCCATAAAAGCTAATTTATACAGTATATTTGCAGTGTATTTACAGTATAAGAGGTGCGTTTGGTGGTGAGAGATTGTTTAGAGCATTTGTATTATACAGCCTGTGTTGGCTTGGGTTCTTTTCAGTCAGTCAGCTGAAAATTTGGGTTCTCTTTTTTTTTGGCAGGAAACTCATATATTACATTCCTTTAAGGAGGACTTTTACGGATCTATACTGAGTGTAGTAATAGTTGGATATATACGAGAAGAAAGGGGTTTTAAATCTTTAGGTGAGTTTAATCTCCACTGCCCTTAAAAAAGACAACACAAAAATAAGAGGCACTTAATATTTAGTAAGTTATTTAGTAAAGTTATTCCATCTCTTCTTGAAGTGTACATCAACATTTTTGTTAGCAGTGCCTCTAGACTTAATGTTCTCTGCTTACCAGAATTGCAATCGGATTCCTGAAGAATTAATGTTTTGAGTTGAGCTGTCATATGTATTGTGTTGTGTATGCAGTTTACTTTATATTTGAGTTGTACTATATATATTTTTGCAAAATATTCAAGTAATCCCTTTTGCTTTTATTCTCAACAGATGACCTGATAAGAGCTATAAAATCAGATATAGCAGAAGCCAATCGGCAACTAGAGAAGCCAGAACACAAATTATATATGACAGACAATTTCTTTAAGGATCAAATCAACTCTAGTTGATGTACAGAACTCTTTAAAGAGAAAGCGATGGACTTTATATCATTGTTAGGGTGGAGGGACTAGTCTTTGCCAAGGACCATGAAAGTTATTCAGTACAGTCTTGTCATCAGGTGGAGTAAATACTCTATGGTGCAGGCGTGGGCTTATAGCTGCTAAGTATGAATAGTCTAATATACTTATAAATCATTCCCAGCCATTTTGTTTTATACAGATGCTTTACCTGATGCTTAATAATATGAACCAATGTTGCCTATGTTGAAGTACTCTTTCATGTTGAAGTACTTTTTCAGATGTCAGTGTTGGCTTTAATGTGGGTGAAAGGAATATTTTCTGGGACAGGAACTTTTGGTATGTTGCCTGCCTTTATTAGTCATTTTGTTATTGGTGAAGTTGGTAGTGATTGGGACACAAAGTTTGTAAATCTACTTTTTAAATTTTCCCAGTGCCTATATGCCGACACTTTGACAGGTCTGCTTGACTACAGTAATTGCAACATGCTTTCGGTGCTATTTGTACCAGATGTGTGTATTAACTTACTGTATATTCAAGGAACATTAAAAAGATCAATGTGCATAGTTATCAGTCTGTCCCACAATGCAAAAGTTTCATGAATATGAAGTGCCAAAAGTGTGAACTTTATATAACATACATGAAATGATGATTCATAAACATGACAAATGATTCTTTTTTTTTATGTCATAATTTTATTCCAACAACGGTGTAAAACACGGTATAAGGAAGTTGTGATAAATATTGGTATAAAACATTTTATATCGGTATAAATATTGGTATTCATCCAAGGTTGCATGGAGAAGAATCCAAGAGGCCCACCATATGATGGTGTATTGATATGTAAAACCTCTGCCAACATTTTTTTTTAACATTGTACACTGTGAAAGTTCAATGTACTTTGACATCTCTGGGATAATAGTCTGGACTCTTTCTGTTAGTTGTGCAATGATGAAATGTTTATTATAGAAATGCACAATAAATCCAGCCATAAGTTTTAAATTTAGTCTTTTCACTCGCCTGTCCTGTGATATCGATACATGACAGCAGCAGTCCGGTAATATTGATACATGACTGCAGCGGTCCTGGGATATGACTGCAGCGGTTCTGTATGTTGATGAATGTCTCCAGTCATCCTGTGATATCTTACAGATGTTGCCAGCACATTTAAATAAAAGTGAACACAAACTTTCACATATTTGGTGATTGCAATTGATTGGAACCACTACCATTACTTTACCTCCAATGGAGTAAACCAAATAAGACAGTGCTCATCCCAGCATTCCAGAAGTCATTAAAAATGAGTTTGCAGCAGAAAATGAAGTAGAAATGATGAGCTGAAATATCTTTAATCTTGTTAATACTCAAGAAAACAAATGTGTCATACTGGATATTTTTTTGATTCCTTCCTGAGGGAAAAACGAATCTTTGGGATGGTGATGTGTGTGTGTAATACATTGCTTGTAAACCTGGTATCTCAAAAATTGTAGGAAGGATCCTGGGATGGGTAGGCCTACACCGCCTACCTGTATCTGGTATTGAGATATCACTGACATTCACTTCTTGATATCACCAAATCCATTACATGATGCATTTTGACAAGTATGTCAGCGTATATCCCACAACCTTTCATAATGCCTCTGACCGTAACCCATCCTTGTCAGTTATATCAGGTATGATGTCACGAGACACAAATGTGGAACGTTAGGAAAAAAAGATGGTAAGTGTGTGTGCATGAGGAAATGCACCCTTGGCTTTAAGTGTATTAACAAGATTTTAAAGAGCTTGACCAGCAGGCATCATTTACTCACCACGCAAACACTACCTAAATATCAACTTACATACTGTCTATAAGATCCTTGACACTGAATTTGCTGACATTAAATGATCTTAGAAATTTACAAATAACCGTAGGTGAGCAAGGGCTATATGTACAACAAAATTATATGTACCACTAAAATTTGATCATTTTTGCTGCTAACCAAACATGACTTTTGTAAATAAGCTACTCACATATCAAGTTATTGACTTAGGGCAATACTTTTTAAAATGTCAGGAAAATCAATATCAAGTATCTACTCATGACTTCTATCTTCGTTTCGATGAAAACCTACATTTCACATGGACAGACCCGACGAAGGTTTTGTGTCTGTTTGTTGGAGGTTTCGGAAAATTTTGCTTGAGAATTGTCTTGCCTTGCTTGAGATTCTGAATTTGTGAAAATACAGCACTATCTCAGCAAAGCCCCAACATTTCATTTGACATGGAGCTGACTGGAAAGGAAATGTGTCATGTTTGGTCCTTGCCAAAAAGAAAACAAACAATTCCACAGCAACAAATATGAAAATATTTTTCAGGGTACAACTTTTGCATGTTTGTGTGAGAAAACGCAGGGTTCACAGGAGTGTGTGAAGTTAACTTTGCAAATTGGGTGAGACTTGGCAAGTGTGCTTGGATTTTGAACTCCATAAATCCAGAATGAATGTCTCTGTTCCTACTTCTTTGGCTGTGACCATTGAAGAGGTTTATCCTGTACCAAGTCGAGGCTAAAAGCACTGCAAATATAAGAGGATGTGATAATGTTTATGTTTTTCAAACAATTATGTATTCTGTGATGAAGAAAGAAGATCCTCTGAAACAGGCACTCCTATTTGTTTCCCAACAAGTGCCATCCTTTGCAGTATGATGATGACAACTCTAGTTGATTCAAATCTCCAGGTTTGCGATTCAAAATTGCACATGATGCCATTCCTAGTTGAATGACAACTCGATGCTGGTAGTTTCATGAACTCTGTGGTCCTAATTTCATGAGAACGTTTCTCTCCATTGGTATGGCTTCTTGAGATCTCTCCCATTTGCACTTCTGTTAGGTTTAGACAACTACTCAGTTTCAGACATCCATTTCAGAATCCTCTCTCTGACTTGTCTTTTTGATGAGATGCATTTCAACTGGGACTTCCTTCACTCCATTAACCTGAAACAAATAGACATGAAGTTTGCAGGTTCTGAACAATCTATGCTTGGGTCGGGGTGTTATTCCACTACTTAAGTTGGTACCGGTATCACCGGGACTGGTTCCACTTGGTATCAATTTACATTTTTTATTTTTTCTAATTTTTCAATGTCTCGATATTTTTACAAATCTGTCTGATTATCGACTTAATTTATATCAGAATCCGTACAATTTTTTAAAAAAATTAACAAAAGTTGTTCTTAAAATGTGCTGTTTAATTCTAACAATTTCTAATCTCAAAATTATCTTAAAATATGATGCTGCCAACAAGCACTAAAAATCGTGAAAGATTTTGTTTTGTTGTCGCCTACAGAACAACCATTCCCTGAGCCTAACTCGAAAACATCAGCTAAAAAAGCTTTAACAGTAGACTATTTTGTACATGAAACTTCAAGTCAGTCTACAGGATAAAACATGTACTTCAGGCTCACTTAAGTCCACAGCACCTGTTCCTGGTAATTTTACATATAGCAGAAAGATCCCCCGTATGCATCCAACAGATGTTTTTCGGCCCGAACAGTGTAGAATTACTTTGGGTAGGTGCACGATATTTGAAGAAAAAGTAGTATCGTAGCAAACTACAGTACTTCAACATCACATAGAAATAGGTAAACTAAAAGCTAGCTATTCACACATTTACAAAGTCGAACACAATTGGCGGTGTCCTTGTGCTGTATTAAAGGCAAACGTCCCGCTCTACACCATACATATGTACCCAATGTGCCTCCACTTGTTACTCCCAGCCCGATGTCATTCTGGTGTATTTATTCCTATGGCCCTAAGCTACTGTAGTTTCAGTGACAGGTAAGATTCAATAGTGGCCTACCTTTATGACAGGCCTATGAAGAATACCAGAACATTATCAAATTAATTTATAATCACAAAAAGGCAGTATATTTGCATAGAGCAATAACTTCAAAGCTATTTTTAAGTGTTTAGGATTACTCTGTGTCAACTGTGTAAAGTTTTGGGGGATTACTTAAGACACTTCTGTAGCTGACTCACCTAGCAAAGTAACATTATAACCTAGGTGCATGCCTACAGTTACTATTACATAAGGTATAAAGCCTGGAGATAAAGTATGTTGGCCTACGTAATTTCATCTTTTCACAAAACAACTTGATATGTGTTGCACATCAATATTTTGCTAAAACTTGTTTCTCATGATTTCCCTGCTTTTATGAGTAAACATTTTCAGTAATTGTAGAAATGCAAGCTTCTTATGTGATTTGAGGTCACTTTGCAGAAAGATTGTATTTGCAGGCCTAAGCTTATATTTTTCCAATTGACATTGAACATACCATAGGCGGAGCTTAGAATCTTAACATGTTAACATTTCTTTCCTCTTAAGAAATATGGCCAAGTTTAACTACATGAATAATGTTACTTCAATTTTACTTCTGGATAAACACTTGTGTGGATCAATTTATGACTTATTTTCCAAGTTAACATTTCAGAAATGCAAGTGTGTGCAGAGGACTGTACCAATACTGGTACCAATTCCAGTGCTGAAGCCGGTTTCAATACTGGTACTGGTTCTTACTGGTAACACCCAACCCTAAGCGAGGCGTAGCACAAGAATGACATGTATTCTATTATTGCTCACATCATCTCTGTTACATTCTGAAGTGTGTGGACAGTAAGTAGTGAGTCACTCTAACTTACTTGAATATAATGTTATATAATAAAAGTTATAAAATGTTCTCCTTACTGATTTACTTGAGTAAAACCTTTTTATCATGACTTACCACGACAGTTATGTTGTACTCTCCAAATTCAGTAATTGGTGGATCTGGCAATATCAATGCATGTTCTGGGACAAACACACCATCCTGAAAGAAAATCAGAGAAAAAGAGCACAGATGATACAAGAGAGTGTCTATGTAGTTCTAATTACTATTGCTGATAGCTGTTGACCTATTCTCACTGAGCTCTTCTTGGACTAAATAAAGTAATCAACTATACTGATACCATCATTGACTGCTTGTCATTCACTGACAAAAGTCTCCATGGGAAGGTTGCATGGTACTGTAGGTGTTGCACAGGTAACTGGGATAGTAACTTATTGTAAAACTTTGAGAGGGTGGATATGAAAGCCTAACTGAGGTGTGATACCACTGTATGGTTGAAGGTGAGAATGCTGCAGTGACATAAGATTTATAACATTAGGGTAAAGATAAATGCTACCTTCCGATACACAACCAGCAAAGTAAACTGACATTGTTGCCAAGAGACTGCAGTACTTTCAAGTTTTTTTTTTNNTGATTTGTCACAACTACCTGTGAGCACTCTGCTATGACTACTAGCACTACTATGAAATAATTCTGTGATATTCAAACTTGATGTCAAGATCTGATATAAATTATCACATTTGTCAAATAAACTGCATTGTAAAGTAGAAGACCTCCATCACTGCTTACTTTCAAATTTCACCAACATGCAAGTTCTTTTTTCTTGTGTGTGTAAAAAACTGCAAAATATTGTAATATTAGGAAGAAATAACAATCTAGTAGGACTGCCAACCAAGTTTGCAGAGTTTCCAGATCAAGGTGTCATATTTACAAATTTAGTGTTTCATTTGTAAGACTCAAAAATGCTGTACAGTGTAATTCACTCCTTTATTTCAAAGTGTAACATGCTTTTTTCAAGTAAAGAATGTGACAGTTCAAAAAGTATAAAGATCAGAATAAATCCAGGAGGGAACCACCATTCCTTCATAACTAGCCTTCCAGTTCACTGTGTCCAAACAGAATGAGGCATTTAAGTAATTTGCAAAGCACACTTTCAAATCAAACAAGTTCATGACTCCATGCAATTGGTCAACAAATTTGTCTATTTTTGTAATCAACCTACATGTCGACTTACTTTAAGAGTCAGTAATAGGGCATGTTTGTAAAGCAACAAATTCAGTACCACATTCAAACTAGCATCCTTGTTCATCAGATGTGATCAGCAAAGGATGGCACATTGCGTGATGCTAACCAAATGAAGCAACTTTTACCTGCTCTTTTTTAAGCTTTACATATTGCAAGAATCTGTATATCACCAACGGATAAGACAAGACAGAGATGATGTCTTTGAAGGATGAATTAACTGTTATGCCCACAAAAAACAGGCTACTTGCATGATCAGCTGTTTTGATATTCATGGGGGTGAAACAACCTTCTGACTCCAACATTTTGAATCAATTACTTTGAAACATGAATGCTTTGAAGTGTCTAACCTATGTTACCTGCGTATTAAAAATACAACCTGAGGCAACCAAACTGCACTGATATGACACATCTGTATACTTTATGCCCATTGACATACAATCACTACTTGATTGCAACTTCTATAGAATTTCTGCAGAATGCCACTCGATTCATAAAGAATGGTCCTAACCAAAAGACTAAGACCCTACTTATGGTTTTAAGGACAAAGCAATTACTTTTACTTCTGAATGATGATATTAAGCAATATATCTACAGCATTCCATGTTTTCAAGTGTATAACTATGTTCTTGGACAAACATTGATGGGTCACAATACTCCCCTTTACAATTAAGTTGGCTACAAGTTTGCATTTCACAGCATACTTTCACTCCTTTTGTGGGGCTTTTCATATTGGAACTGAGATCCAAACATATAAGAGCCCCAACAGTTTGGTCCAAGACTGATAATTTTGAAATATTGGAATCAACTGTGGGGAGCAGAGCAACGTGTCAATTTGGGATCAAATAATCACCAAAAGGATTGTGATATTTTTTTTCAAAAGAGGCCATTGGCAGGGCATACTCTTCTTTCTTTTGGGCCCATGTTAAAGTTGGTTTTAATGTAAAAATATCGTTATCTGTTAATGCTGNNTGAAGAGGTAGATGAGTAAGTCCAATGTGGCTTCTATGTTCTTGATTATTCTCAGTACTTCATACATATTGTTGCTTCTTTGCAAAAGACAACAAAAAGTAGTAAATAAATGAATTGTTAAAAAGTTTTTTTTTTTATACTGTGCCATTAAAATGATGNNTAAAAAACAAATTTTATGATGTTTGCCTTAATCTTTTACAAAAGTCAGGCTTTCTAATTATATTAAAGGCTCTTTCCACTAGTCAGTTGAAAAGAATAAAATACAAAAACATACTCCTGTTGCTTTTTACACTGAAGTTTACAAATTTGTTTTTACTCCATTTTACTCCTGGTTCCTTGCATACGTACTAAATATTACTAAATATTCACATAAACAGCAGCTTTACCACAAAGGTTCTACAAAATTCAAACATTGGCTGTTTCATTAATCAAAACTACACTTATATTGACAGCTCTAAAGTACTAGCCTCCTACTTAAAATGCTCTTCGGTGAAATTTCATGTACTGGAAAATAAATTCAAAGAATAAAATGCTACATGCAGTTTTTTTCAAGTATTACCTTTCTAAATGCATGAAGAACTGGCTCTTTTGGTAAAACTTCCCACTGTAGGTCCTCGTGTATAACAACTCTCAGAGGTTTTGACTGCATATGTTGTATTGTCTGGAATTAATGATGAAGCAAGCAAACCTTAGCAAACACATCAAAGGCAATGAAGATGAGCTTCAAAGTATTCACTACTCATCTAAATATTGATTCATACTGTTTACACTCACAGTTTATACATGTGTAGGCTGCAGTGATGAATGTACTGTATCACACCAAAATAGGATGCACAATTATGTCACTACTTAAAGATTCTAGTCTTTTCAAGCATTGGTATCAACAAACTTCAGCAAATCATCAGAAACATTACCTTCATCTATCATCATTTAAAAGAGAGTACTTACAATAAGACAGAACTTCAGGTAAAGTTTTATTTACGAAAAGGAGTGCTTGAGAATAATTTCAGTCATTGACCAAATACTAAACCCACCCTAATGACTTAAAACATTACAATTATCTGCTAAACCAAACCTAATGATGCTAAAGCATATCATTACACTATAGTAAATTAAACTTTTTGCAGAAACATTAACATGTTCCACTCACCTCTTGCGCTAGCAGAGATAATCTCTTTGGACCACTGGCGTCTTTCTGTAGGGAGAATGAGTCAGAGCAACTTTTATGAATGATCAAAATCTCTTTATGAATCTCTTGGTTGATAAAAGTACCTTTTTCATTCACTGTCATGTAAACAAACTTCAATTAACTAAACACATTTAAAATCCTAAAAAGCTTTGTGTTAGAACAATGAAGCTTTACATTGGTATTGTTTCTGCTGGATGAATTATAACACGACCATTGCAAAAAAGTATGTACATTGGCCATGGTACAACCTGTCATTGTCGGACAGACCCAAATTTGACAAAACAACAAGGTAGGAGTTACTAGCACAGTTGACTTGTGAAATGCATATATGCAGGTATGCACGGGTGTTGACCCTAACCGAAGCCTAACAACAAACGCTATTAGCAGCCCTGCTACTGGCCATGTGGCTACAATTTTTAAGCCAAATAATAGTTTCAGCAGAAGTGGTTCCTGTACAGGAACAACGTTCAACAAACGAAAAATAGTAATGCATAGCAAAGTGCTAAAATATTTGATAAGGATTGTGTATGGCATGGTTGGGGGGTAAGAAAGGTTGTTGCTGTTTTGGTTTAGGTGAAATACATAGTACATTTCACACAACTTATGGCTAACACAGTACAGTATATGTGTAAGCACTGTCAAATATTGATTCCACATTGTGTTTAATACCAGATTGTTGTAATACAGGTTGAATGATAGCTACTGTATGTAAAGTTTCCATCCTGCATTATCTACTGTAATGGCAGATACAGTAGTCTCTGCTCTATTCACAAGCTTCTATAGGGTTACCTGTAATCTAGCAGCTCTTTCTCTCAGGTTTTCCAATGATGCATAAACTGCTAGCTCCTCTGGGATCAGCTTATTTCTCACCATTCCTTTTCTGACTGCAACAATGTCATCTTTAAGGCCAACACCTTTCAGTGAAAGAAAAAAAACAGAGAGCCCATGGGCGCTGTAGTTCCTTGCACAGATGTACAATAATGTAAATTATATAGCAAAGGAGCTTTTTGCACTCTGTTCAATATTTTGTAAAATAACTGATATGGTCCATTTCTGACCATGAACTCTCACTTTTGCAACATAAAATCTGTAGAGGAAGAAACATTTCATGATTTTACAAAATGGCCCATTTCTGATATTGGACCCCAAGCATGACAAACACCCAGATGGAACCACTTCCATACACAAATTTGACCAACCATCAATACATACAATCTATGTGAGAAGAAGTATTTTGCATGATTTCACAACAACCCAAGGGCACAATGTTTACTGCAATTGTACTTGGAACAAACATACTGCAAAATGATATGGTGGAGTTAATACATATCAAAGAAACCACTTCAATTAATGCAAAGAATTGAAGATGAATTGAAGATGTTGATTCCTACAATACACAGCAATAACTCATTCATAAGAATGGATTCTGCTATTTTCAATAATGCTTATCACATCTTTGCCCCTTTAAAGTCCACTCAACAGTGATTGTATGCTCTGGAGGAGACTGCTAGAGTCTACTTACCACTGGTAAGTACACCAACTAACTTATTTTCATTGTGTCTTGCCCACCATAGTAATGAAAAGCCATTTACATCAATGCACACATCAGGACTGAAGCATGAAGACCAAGCTTGTCCAGGCACACTTGTCTGGTGTGACCACATACAGAACACTCTTCTCACAGCACTGCTGCTTCATTTGATCATGAAACTACTACCTCAAGCAGTGCTTCCATGATTTCCTGGAGGGGAACTGATGGAACATGTAAGCATCCAAAGCACAAAAATGGAACAAAGGAATTAAAGTGACCAAAAGTCAATTGCCCACAGCATGCACAAAAATTCAAAATTTTCTATACANNACAATTCTAAATTTTCTGTACACTATTGCACAAACCGAAGCCAAAAATGCTACAAATGCTAAAGACATTGAAAGTGAAAATAGCATGATCATGTACCTTATATACAACAACACCATCCTGCCACATTTAAAGCAAATCAGACAA
>VJOZ01003488.1:9721-23331 GCA_009801055.1 Stichopus horrens | reverse complement strand
TTAATATGCCCTTGCATATTAATAGAGTGAACTTAGTTCACGCTGCATTGTTCAGATTGGTTTCATCTCTGTTCTCCAAAACAACACTCAAGTTCTCACACAAACTTTTCATTCATGTTTTATTCTGAATCAAGTTACATTTATCTTAGTGTTGAACGGTCTGCTACATTTTTTTTTTTTTTTTGGATGCCATCTTTCAGACCAGATGTCTTAATTCTGATTGGTGCATTTGTTGCTTTGAATACATATTTCAGCACATTCACCAACTCATGAGACAAGTAAACCAGTTAACTCCTCGAATTGATGTCACATAAAAACAAACAAGGATGTCCTGCCCGAGGGCAAGCAAACAAACAGTATATGTGGCTATGGTAGATACGTATAAATTGAATGACATAGTTGCAATGCTTATGTATTGCACTTGCTCTTGAGAAGGTGTAAAGGTGTGACAGGTGTAAAGTGATCTCATTAGCTTCTACAGCTCATTGGCTGTTGATGATTCATTGAGTGCTTGTAGGCATTTGTTCATGTGTGTGGTACCATACTAGAGATGCCATGTGTGGCATGGAGGAAACAATATCCATAATTGATCATACATGGATAATGTAAGGTTTTTTTCACTTACTTTTTTGGGGGGAGGGAAGATAGGGCTATAGGTGACTACCAGGTCAGTAAAGCAGATATTATTTTCACTGCATGTCCATGGCAACTTCAACCGTGCCTAATGGGTTACATTTCACATTGACAACTGTTTAACTACTTGTCTAACTTCACTATCTGCATATTGTCAGTTGCCACCAAGATAAATATAGAAAAATAACAACATGTCTACATATGTTACATCTTTCTTTCAGCCCCACGAAGATGGTCCACTTTTTTATCCAGTCGTAACGACAATTAATTTGGGGTCTCATTCTGTTCTGCAGTTCACTCACCATTCTAGTAAAGAGGTATTGGTTATGTTTAATATATTGTCCTGAATGTCTGTGTTTTATCTTCAGCATTGGTTGACCTTTAGTATGTATCAAAGAAGGTGTAGAAAAATGGCATTGCAACATCTCTGACTGTAAACAATCTGCACTGCATGCTCCTTGCTTGAACGTCTTTGTGGAATGACTTGTGCATAGTCAATGAAAGTTTAAGAGCAATAAATGCTGTCAATTATTGTATTCAGGGCATGTCTGTTCAGTGTACTATTGAGCCAATACTGTATTCCTCGAGTGTTACCTATGGACCAATACTGTACTCTTCTAGAAAGCCAGCAATTAACTCTCACAAGCTAGTAATGCTTTAGGCTGAGTAAAATTTTCCTTGATATTGGATATAATGTTGGTTTAGGTTGCTCTAGGTATCATTTTGAAAGTCTGAAACCTAAAAGTGGTAAAAATGTGAAATAAATGTGTTTCTGTCTCATCTTCTTCTTTTTTCCTTGAATTGCAGAAGAACTAAATCTGTGGTCTTCACGTGTTGAAACCACAAGAAGTACATATTTTTTCCTGCAAAAAATTTGAATTAGACCTTCAGACCTTTTTTCCTTTCAAAGCATATTTATTATTACCTATACAAGACTACTCATTCAAACACTTCATCGGTCTATGATGATGTTATTTATCCATTAATTGTAATGGCCATGCATTTGACTCTTAAGCATCCAAATAGCTTGTCAGTGTTTTAACCTTGTCGGAATAATACACTCTGAGCATTTTCCATTCAGTTGGATTCATTTTGTTTATAAAAAAGAGAATTCTTCAGACTGTGATTGAATCAGCATGGACTTACAGGCTATCAGAAGAAGGAAAATTTTCTCAAGGTGCAGCATACTATTTGGAAATCATTTCTGTGTCTGGTGCACAAATGAAAGAATATGTTGAAGTTAATTAATATGCATAAGTAAGTGGCTATGCACAAGTGAATTAATATTGAATATGTGCAAGAAATAATTGAATATGCAGATATTGATTCAAATTTGTTCTAAGTGCCTTTTGTTTTTAATCTTCAGGAAAGAAAAGACCAAATTTATAAAGATCCAGAGTTTTCACTTTTGCTGAAGCCAAGAAGTCTTCTGGTGTTAAAGGATTTGGTGTACACAGATTATCTGCACTGTATCCAGGAGATCTATGAAGACAATCTGAATGAAAATATTGTTAATCTTGAGGAAACAGGACAAGCCGTCGGAGATTGCTTGGCGAGAGAAGTACGAGTGTCTCTGACGATTCGGTTTGTGCCAAAGACGTTGAAAGTCAAATTGATGCTGGGGAATAGATAGCAGGAGAGCCTACACATAGTGTTGTGTTCAATGAAATGCTGGACTGCAAAGCACTGCTGGGATACAGATATTGTGTGGATCTACCTGCAGTCTTACTACTGAAATGCTGAAAGTCTATTGGCTGTAAATCAGAAACCATCAGGATTTATCATCTTGGATAGCATTTCTATTCTAAGATGATTTGCCTTTATGCTTAATAGTTTCATAGTGAGAAAAAGGTTTGCTAAAGAAGAGATAGAAACTATCATTGAGAACGTGTTAATCAGTCAAGTAATACTTTCAATGATTGACTTGATAAGGAAAGTTGTAAGAATCTTCCCAAGTCCATCCATCTGCAGTGAAAGTCAGACACACCAAAAGTATTATGTTGATGTAGCATATACTATAGCAACTCACAGGTTTCTGACAAATTTTTGCCTACTGGAGAAATGCAATGCAAATCTGAACACCACCTTTTCCAAGTTATAGCAGCTGCTTATAAATGTAAAGCTTGTACTGCAGTCTTGGTGGTGACAAATATGTCGACTTTTACAAATACATTCTTTTAGTTTCTAGTATAAAGGGTCTATCAGACTAATATTAACCACATGTAATCCTAGTGCGCTGTCTGGCATTGTAAGAGATACTGTCAGAGAATAAATGTAATCAAGGGGCCTAGCATGACTTTATGGCAAATAATTTGGCAGTTTGTACTTTTGGATAATGTCATATTTCTTGCAATTCCCCAGACCCTGTTACCTCTGGATGGCATTAATGTCAAACTGATAAATGGCAGTGGTACTACCCCAATTGGGAACCACTGAGCATAACATGGGTGTACGATTTGGAGATAAAATACGGACATGAAAGTCCATCAGGTGTATTGACTCTGTAGCATGAAGTAAATCTCTTCTAATTCAGTATTGAGATTGATGAATGCTAATAAGGATGCAAATAGCTGTGCCAAACTGTTTGTTCAGCATGGAAGTGCATTGCAAATAGGATCAGTTTGGTAACCATCAATGTAAAGATACTTCACGTTCAACAGGTGTTATTGCAGTTGGTGTGCAAGAGTGGCAGTATGAACGGTTACTTGAACTTGTTACTAGAGCTGAACGGTGATATCAGTTGATGAAGACCGTCCTTTGAATCATTGATCTTACCTAGAAGTATTACAAATGCAACTATTTAAATTGCAGAGAACTGCAACCAAGAGAAATGTGCCTAGGATGTAATAAAAGTAAAAATGTACACCACCACCACCACAGATTTCTAATGTTGATTTCTGATGTTCTAATTCTAATGTTTGATTTCTAATATGTTTCACATGCAATGTGGAGTCATTACATCATACTCTTTTATGTCTTCATTGGAACATTTTCAAACTGGTTGGAAATAACTTAATGTCAGAGGCCTCTGAAACTGAAAAAAGGTGTTCATAGTGTATTGTGCAACATAAGAAAGCTGTCAATTGCTATGACTCACTGAATGCTTGTTTTGTATGGTTATCTTGACCTTTGCAGGCATGTTGGCAGTTATATGTGAGTCCTGCTTGTGAACACAATACAGCATCTCAATGAGGGAAGCATAGAGTAATCTCATTTTTGGAAGGTGGGTGGATGGGTCAAGTTCCAAGAACCTTGAAAACACAGTATCTCGAAAAGGAATATTAAATCAATTTCATAGTGTTATGGAGTTGTGCCACACCGAGTTATGAGCTAGTATTTTTTTAAAGGTCATTTGGCTGAGATCAACAGGGTCAAATTTCATTATGTCTGTACTCACTTTAGGTCAAGAAAAGTATATGAGATTGAGGTAATATACATACTTAGTATGTAAGTGACCTATATTGATTGGGTAACAACTGATTTTATTGACCAAAGGTCAGCTGAGGTCAACAAGGTTAAGTTAGGAAACCATTAGAACAGTTTTATGTCAATGCACAGACACCTGTTTTGAGAATCAATATTTTGATATGTGCCCTACAGAGTAAGCCAATTGTTTTCAAAGGGTTAAATGTCATTTGGGGTTTGACAAAAGCATGTCTGGTTTTGTATTTGGTGTGGCAGTGTACTATTATGAATGGTAATGTACCGTTATCCTATCATGGTAAAGACAAAGTGTCATTAGTGGTTTAGAGAGGCGAAACGTTGTAAACATGATGTATCGTCTACTAGAAGGAACCATGTACTACTGAAGTATGTGAAGGTGCACCACAGTGAATAGAGATCAAAGATCACTCAGGGATCATCTGAAGAAAACCTCATTTTTATATGATCGTTCACTGAGAGAAGCTTGGACTGACTTCACCTGTGGTATTACATGTGAATACGAGAAATTCATTTAAGTTACTTGTGATAGGCCATGGAAGGACCAATATAGGTCAAATTTCTAAAGTTTCTAACCCTACACTAGAGTCCCAATGGTGCAGAAGCTCATACCTTCAACCAAGTGCCTGTAGGTTATATGAAATCCTAGAATATCCAAAATTACTGAAAACCCTGTAGGTACCAATGACAGAGTAACTTCATAACAAACCACTGACATTGAACAAGAGAATTTATAGCTTTTTGCAGAGTTTCACAAAAAGGGACACAGTACCTACATGTGGGGACCTTGGAGAGAAACTTCCAAAAACCATAAATAGATCACTATTCTAAGCATTAATAAGACAGGCTGTCAACTTGTTAATTGGGGGAAAGTGTTAAGCTTTTGCAATATTTCACAAGATGGACCCTAGGTTGCATTTGGGGTCCAAACTTCTTGAAAAGAGTTGAAACATTTGCTTTGACATTCCACAAAGACAAGCAAAGCCCATGCATTTCAGGAAAGGGCAGATGCGGAAGTATAAGTCATGCCGTGAATTTCCGAGCCCCGTGAAAATTGTGTGATTTTAGTCGTGTAACGTATGTTTACTGCCTTTTGATCTCACTGGTGATTACAATGTCTCATATGAAGTTCAAAATATATATTAAAAAAAGAAAAATGAGATAACAAAGGATTACCAAGGCTTTCACACTGTTGTGCATTTATTACAGCTCTGGAAAGATTGCAGATAATTCTGGTCACCTATTTCACAGGTATTATTTTCCAATATTTAATTCAAAAATAAGAAATTACTGAACAAAAATGAAAAAAAGAAATCATAAAACAGTGTTATTAAAAGAACTGCACAATATTTTTACAAATTATTAATCTATTTAAATTATGTTAATTATGTACCACTTTTTTATGTATCTTAAAAAACATCTCCACAAAACATTATAATACAAAGTAATCATTGCATTTCATAACATTGTCTTGTCTCACGGTGACTTGGTACGAGCATGATGGTATTGCTCAAGCCTGTATAGGACATATAACGAAGCTTAGGGTTATACCCTCTGTACAATTACATCTGAGTTTCAATTACACCCCTAGCTCCACCAGCCTCCAATGAGCCAATACACAACAATGATAACCTATCTCCCTTTTTTCTAAGAGTAACTTTTTTTTTCTGTGTGTACTTGTACACAAGGCATGTCTTGTGTTATGACGATCTTGAAAGTAATCACAAACTGACAAGAAGGTTTAAATCTGACAGGTAGCCTATTGTCAAGCTCTATATGTCTGGAAACTTACAAAGAAGTTACACTACCACATATCATTAAATGGTTTTGATCAGGTACTAGAGTTGGCAATCACTGAATCCAAACAACCAGCATGAGAAAACCTCCAGAATTTATGACAAAAGAAATTAAAATGCCCAAGTGTTGAGTTGTGTACTACACTTAACAAGATATGAAGTACTTTGCCATCACTTAGCACTTGTTGATAGTGGCTGATAGTATAAAGCTGTATTTAATATTGAAGTGTGCAAACTACTATAAATCAACAGTTTACAGAAAGGTGCAGAAACAGAAAGCCAAAAAAAAATCTACAACAGCAGCAGCCAATGGCAGTACACAATTAGTGTTCATCACTACCTCAATTGCCTAGTATAACAAACTGCTGAATATTAAAGTACTGTGCTTATCCACACAACAATACACACCAAAACAAAGAAGGTTAACAAAAGAACTTACAAAGAAGGGATGAAAAGAAAAACAACTCAGAAAGGAAAATTAATGCATCCAGAGAAATCTAGCAATATCATAGTGGGCTGTTGTCCACTCAGCTAACAAGGGCTACATCTGTAACATATCCATATTAGGCTGAAAGCAAAGGTCAACTAGAAATGTAATGGTACAAAGAATTACATCACAGTGGAATGTTGTCCTCCTTGGTCTTATGGGAGGTCTAAGTGAACAAAAGGTAACAGAAATCTCTAGTTCTGGGGCAGGTAATTATGGTAACATTCCCAATTTATCCATCGATTTAGGTGTCACCAAAATCACCATTTGAAGAAAAAATTTTCCCTTGTTGGGAGAATAAAAAGCAGTGCTGCTGTGGTAAAAACAAGAGCAATCAATCTGAAATTGAACAGTTAATGCATGTTCTGTAATGACTTGACCCACCTGGGTTTTAACATCATCTTTGAGCAACAGATGACGCCCTGTTTAATGTTGGACATCCCTGCATACTATCCAGTAATCAAATTCAATAAGCCAAGGTCATACGATGTGTTGCGCTATCCTTCTATCAGTAACACTTCCTGTAAGCAATGTCTCATTCCTTGATAAGAACCAAACAGCAGGAGCTCTCAAGCACAACATCAAAGGGTAACAAATGAGATAGGTACATGCCATGGACTGCATTCATCAAAATAACATACTTGTGAAATACACTAGTGTGGGTGCTTTATGACTTAACAGTATTCAATGACTATACTCCTGTAGTTATGAACTTTTTCTATGCTTATATTAAGTAACAATTACAATTTCTTAACTGATAAAGTCACATAATAAGTTAAGCAACTCACACAAAACACCACATGAACCTCAAGTGTAGTGAAGGAAACCACCAATCAGCCATGCGATACAGGTCTTCCATGATTTTATAAAAGTGATTTCATGTCTGAAAGGTGTAGGCAGTTTAAAGTGTCTCCAATAGAGGCAGATCACTAGTTTGATGGATGGAGGACATTAGACATTCAGGGCCACTAAGGGAAGTAATTCATGTGCACAGTTTGACACAAAGGTCTGAAAGCTTGAGCAACATTGCTCCTACTGACTGACTAGACCTAAAAGTTGAAATGACTGTGGGTGGCATAAAAATCAGGAACAGACCCACTGAAATTTAGATTTGCAGTGATTCCAACTTTTCTTAAAGCTTATACTTGACTTGTTACCATTTTGGTTTTACATTTCCACAAAAATGTTGCTGCTTCTGTGTTCAGAAACAGTCACATCAGTCAACAGAACACTACTATTTTTAACATGACAATGCAGGTTCAACACCATTGGATCAATCAGCCTAACAAAAACATTCTTGTGGGTCCTACAAGTTAAACCCAGCTACCATGGAATCTAGTTCCTTATCCCCTAATTCCATATCTCCAAGATACCTTGATCATCCGACAACATTAAACCAGTGTTAATAGCCATTCCCTTTACCAATTACAGGAAAACCTCTCTTCAAATCCAACAAAAATGTATCACAAAATAGATCAACTATATATTTTCACCAAAATGTCAACTATTTGTTGGGAATATTTTACCAAGACACCTTACATTAGTAATAGCATATGCCAAGTTCTCAAATTATTCACTGAAGGAAAACCTATTCTTAAAAGATTAGGGAGCATGTATTGTCAATATACATGTGCTACCAGTTTACTCATTCTGAAATCACAAAAATTGTTAATGATTTTCAATAAACCACTTGGACCTAAATTTAACAAACCAAAGAAGAAACAAAAGAAAATAAAAATTCATCAATTTTTTAAGAATGTAACCCAGAAATCCTACAAACTTAACATACAAAACATCAAGAGGTACAGGTTAAATCGATTACAAAATAGGGTCAAAATAATCTCAAATGTGGCTGCAATTTGCTGACATTCAATGTGATAAAGGAATGTTGGTAAAATAAAGCAAGCATTAAAGCCAACAACAGAACCACTGAACTTTGCTTCCATGAAAAATTTCTTTGAAGTTGTCTATTATACTTCTAAACTTATTCAAAGTAAAAATTGATTTGACTGACTGACCAATCTGTAGACAGTGACCAAATGAAGCAGTTTAGATGTCAGGTATCTGTTTAAGTGTCAGAGAAGTAAGCACCAGAGTTGCTGTCTGTTGGAAACTGATACTTCAATACAAAGCAAAAGTAAAGAGTAGGAGTAACACACACACACAGCAGTCACACACATGGATCTACGATAGAGACACAAGCTATACTATGCAACAAGCAACTGATGTTAATCCCCACTGCCTGAGTATGATTTGTGACATGTTTGTCACATGCTTCTTTCATCATATGCATTCACTTTACAAATAAAGTAATGGCTAGTATTGCTTACCATTTCAAGTGATCTGCGCTGACTCCTAGCGGGACAGTATATCTCAATCAATTTACACATACTACATCAAAACCAGTGCTGTTTCTGCGCTTGCCCAACTTACAATAGGAGAAAGAAAGTTACCATTCAATGCTTTGAATACTACTGAGAATCTCTGTACAAATTGGATGCATTTACATAAACTGTTTCCCTGACAAAACTGATTGTTTAAGCAACAGCAGAAAAAAAAAATAAAATAAAATTGCTAGACAGCCTTGTGGCAGTAACAACTTTTTGGGTTCATAAATTGACATGAGTGCATATAGTAATATGGTATGGTGGATGTGGGATATCAGTTGCCGGTGGGTGCAAGTATACTATAACATTAAACCTGTCTACAATTAATTGATACATTTTTTTTTTCTAAAGATTCCTGATATTACTTATTTTGCATGAGTGTATGTCTTACTAAGACTGCTTAGAGTATGTCATGAGGTGCTTCAAGAAAGGACAGAATTATGATTATGAATCAGGAACTATTTGACACAAACAGAGAATTACTTTCAATTGGAAATCTTCATACCAACAAAAGGATATGTACTACTTATGCAAGTCACCTTGTCAATCCTTGGCTATATCAGCCACAATGGCCAATAATCTCTTACTTCTAGTTCTTAACATTTTATTTGGGGTTGTGCTACTTAACTCTGACAGCAGCTTTAGTAAATGTAGATACATGCTAGCTACAAGCTGGACAAATTGAAAACTTCAGCCACCAACTGACAACATATCAGGTGTTAAAAAATGCAAAACTGGACTGGTAATTCAAGTTGCATCTCCCTTGGGGTTTGTTGCCTCTTAATGCCTATTTTGCTTCTTGCAAATATCATGCTCTCCATTGTCCTGAACTGCAAAAGGCTAATTAGACTCTCAATTGTGAAAATTTAATGCATTTATTTGTTTAACTGGAACATTGTTACTAATAAATACTGATCAATGTGTGCAAAAGCTAATTGTCAATCACTACAAAATAACAAAGGTTTGAAAAAGTATTGGATTTTCCTGATACTTTGCGAGTCTTTGCTTGTCATTGGTTGTGGAGATATTACACTGCTTGCTCTAATAACGTTTTGGCTTCTGATTGGCAACATATAATTGACCCAGATTAACTTGATGACCAACCTGTCAGAAGCAGTAGTAACTGGCATCCTTGTGATCAGAATATTTTTCCAGGGTTGATCACACTGTATTTGGAAAGAGTATCTAACTATTTGGTGAGAAGTTCACTAAACATTGCAATCATGAAGTCTTGTGCTTGATGAGCAACTACCAAACTAAGGACAATGGGGCTTGTGAAAGACAATGAAATATCAAATACTGCACAAAAGAAACTGCATTTTATAAATGACTCTAACAGATTGAGCCGTTTCTCATTTTTTTTTTTCCAATTTATATGCAAACCACTAACAACTGTCCTGAGGATGTGTAAAATCCTTTGTTGTTGAAACAAAGGTTCCTATGACACTTGTGAATGGATGAATGAACCCATTCACAGTTTTCAATACACACAAAGCAAGAGACTGATAAACACTGTAAACACGAATACACCAACGACGTTGTTTCTGTGTAGCAGAACTAGTAACGGTCTTCCTGTGGAGAAGAGTTCGACTGAAACCAAATGACGGTATGTTCTCTTGAATACCCTTTTCAATTCTAAATTAATCTTACACTCTCATGTGAAAATACCACAATGCACTCACTTCTCCAACAAGCTCCCATCACTCAAACAAACTTTCAACTTTGTGAGGACTAACTTCATAAATTACAATTTCTGAAAGCCAGAGAGCTCTCCTGTATTAGTTGTTGAGAAATGCAATGACTTGATGGTCACATAGCATTTCATCATTGTCTAGCTGTACCAGTTTCTTGGAAGTGTAGTAAACACAAATTTTGCCAACTCTGGTTATCCATCCTCTTGAGTAACAGGCCACTACGGAATTAAAAACTGGACAAGCAGCTCTCCTTTTTCCTTGTTGAGTGACTTCTGGTTAAATCAATTGTTTTTCCATGTATGATCATTTTTCTTTGACAATTCCTCTAAAATACATCCATTCACGCCATTGTAAATAAAAGCTGACGAGAGTGAACATAGAATATGACACTGATTACACACTAAAAGCAATATCCTCTCTGCTATCCTCGTCGACTCCCAAAAGTTAACATGATACATTAAAAATGCTACAACACATAGTCACTACAAAGCCTAGGAGGGAACTAGCACTGCACACCTACATTGACAGGACTCATTCCATCAGTTCATCATCACCGTCAGTCCTGACTGGTGTCACCAGCTTGGGTCGGAGTACTCCTGTTGAAGATGAATTATCTAGTCAATAACCTGCTACTGCATCTCTTCATACTGTGGATATTGAAAAATATTATTCTTCAAAGCAATTAAGTTAATTTGCCATCTGCCGTACTTTTCTTAGAGAGGATATAAGTCACATGTAAGAGGTTACAAGTGTAAGTCTTTTAATTCTGGATCATGAAATACAACTACTTATATGATCTATGTGAAATCCTCCAGACTGCAACACAATTTGGATGGTCTCTAAAGATAAACATCACACAGAGAGCCAAGAATACCTCCACAGTCCACACTTACTTCTATGATCAGAGCAATAAATTTCAGCTACCACAAAACATCATTAACAGTAGTTTGTTGATATATGAATTACAAGTGAAAAGTCACTAAGACAAACAGTTTAACCAAATACACATTCAATTAAAAGAAAACACATTTCAAATGTAAATTTTCCTAAAGAGTGGGCCACACTTGTGAAGAGAAAAACAAATTTAAATTGTGCTTTCAGTGAAGAGGTTTTAATGACATCTTTCCTTTAAGTCAGGTTTACTGATCTTTATTGTATGATGAGTGGCATATTAGTGGACAACTACATAGAGAGTACTGTGTTTGCAAGGTTTTCACATTTCACCTTCTGGTGACCTCAAATGACCTTTGACTTTCACCAAAAACAATAAGGATCATCTTCTCAGTATGACCAACCCACATACTTAGTATGATATAAGTCACAGTTACCGTTCTGGAGATGTTGTTTACAAAATTTTTAGTTTGACCACTGGTAACCTCAAATGACCTTTGACCTCAATTAAAATCAATAGGGATAATCTACTCAGTATGACCACCCCAAACTTCAAGTATGATACCAGTCACAGTTGCCCTTCTGGAGATATTATGTTCACAAGGTTCTTACAAGTTTATCTCTGGTGACCTCAAATAACCTTTGACCTTGACAAAAAACACTAGGGATCATCTACTGAGTATGACCAATCCACACACCAAGTACGGGATCAGTCATGTTTACTGTCCTTGAGATATTGTGTTCACAAGAAATGTCACATACACACACACATTCACACACACATAACCATCATTTGATTCCTTCTGCCTTTGGCAAGGAATCAAAAAGACATGATAAGGCAAAGAGTTTGAGATAGAGATCTTACAGGCATAAATTTTGGTCTTACAGTACAGCACCATCTAGTTTCCTAATTAAGTAAGAGCTCATAATCTCATCTCTGGAACATCTTTAACAAAACCATTGTACTTGAGAGACAACAACAAAGAGGACCCTACAAAACAAGAATATCTTTAATTAACTTACTTCTTTCTTCCGTTCCGGAATGAGATTTGTCAAGATTTCATCCACCTTTGACTTCCTGTAGACAAAATGACCAGAAAGACTTTGATACATAGTGGAATGCAAAGCTGTGCAAGCAATGCAAGATCACCTATCCTCGATAGACCTGTACATAACAATGAAGTTGAATGTATGGGTCAAGTTGTAACTGATGATCACAAGAAGTAGTACCTGCCATCAGTCTACTGATTGCACAAGTTTCTCTATCCAAGTATCCATAGGCAGCAATGTTACCATTCTTGTACTGCATCCTAGTGTCTCATTCCTGGGTAAACCCTATTCCCATTCACATTAATATATTCCACATCTCAATGGAGATTTTCACCTTTTATAGTTTTCACGGCATTGGCAGTAAATAGAACCTTGTCTGGTGCTAGTATGTATGTCTTTCCTTCGAACCAACCTGACTCTTAATTTGGTGATTGAAGTTTGAAAACAAAAACATTAGGAGAAGCAACATTTGCTGTATGGTTAATAAGTTACAACATCTATGGTTAATAAGTCGCATGCAAACATGATGTTTATTCTCAGAGCAACTTCAAAAATCCTTTAAGTGCAGTGATGTGGGGGTGTCAGCATTAGCAATGAACGTGAAGTACTTCGGAGTGACAGAAATTAATCAAATTTCTGTTGACTCCCAGTCAGAAGTAAAATCCCTCTAAATTGCCTAGAAATAGTTTGGATGCTCATGTAATTCATCCATCAAAGCATGTTTAATGTTCTTACTTATGAGGATGTATGTACCACATCTTTCCCCACAGTTTTTTTTTTTTTTCTACCTTCAATATTTCTGCATTCCTTTCTTCATTTATATTACCATCTTTCTACTGTGTGCCTGTAGCACTACACAAGTGACGCATATAAACTGCCATGACTAATGAGGCAATGCCAATTTATACTGAGGCATGTAAACATATCTCCTGTTTGGGTTCTCCCCGGTGAAGGTATGCTGACCTCTATCATAAACTTCAGCTTGTTGTGACAGATGATTGGTATGAGTCATCAAGAAACAATTAACCCTCCTCAGTCCGTAATACTACCATCACACCAATCAGACCTGTAACTACTGCCAGACAAATATAGCCACGAGCAGTCTGTATTGGTATTTCATACAGATCAGTTTGCTGTTAACAGGAAAGGAGTCAATGCCACATAGTGCTAAACTATCATGTCTCATTGATCTTTCACAAATCTTGGCAGTCACTGGTTCTTACAGGAAGGG
>VJOZ01003486.1:768-13589 GCA_009801055.1 Stichopus horrens | reverse complement strand
TTCAATCTTTCAACTCATGAAAATTATTCAGACTCTTGCACTCATAAACATTCATTATTTGTATAATATGCACACTGATAGAAGGACAACATGGGTGATAGATTCTGTACCATCAGGGCCCTAGCTTGACAGCTAGATGGAAAGTTATAAATTAAGTTATTCGTAAGTTTTCCAGAAATAGCGATATAGAAATTCTTTTTCATGTTTTGACGTACAACCCAAATGCGGTGTTGTTCACTGATTGTCAAAAGTCAGAAAAAGTTAATGTTTATTTCCCTGATATCTGGTAATGCAGCCCATTAGGAAATCTGCAGCACATTAGAAAATTCTTCCCCGTGAATGCTGGACGTCAGTACCTATGCTTGGACTTCCAAATTCAGTGCAGTGACATTTTTTTGCAGTTTACCTTATGCAAGTGGGCGTCCACCTTCAAAAGATTTTTATGGGTTGATTTGCACTTCCACGTATAATGTGACTAGAGTTGACTAAAGCTAAATTAGTCATCAAATGAATCTTCAACCATGATTTAGTCAAGTTATGCAGGAAAATAAAATAATGCAGGAAAAAATGCAGGAATAGATTTAAAAATTTCCAGACCAATCTGTCAAAAATTACTGATATTTGGTACAAAATTGTCAGATAGGTACTTCATGTTCTGAAATTAACCAAAAGCATGTTTCTCATTACAAACGAGCATTACTCCTTGATATTTTCAGTAGTAAGCTATGCCTATAGTCTTTGTTTTGGTTGTGAACACCTGAAAAGTTGGCCAAGTCATGATGCTATCGGTCAAGTCTTGATGCTAAGTTTCAAGAGACGGAATCTCCTAGTGACTAGGAAAAATCAAACCATAATCAAATCAATCAAACCATAATTCGTTAGCAGTAGCAGATGATGAATACTATGTGGTGTTTACTTTCCTGTCCAGTAAAAATGCCTGTAAAAATGTCAAGAAGGATACAAGCGTCTGTTTACAGTGTGACCTGGGCAGTGTAAACCTTAAAGTGCTCTTCTATCTTAGAACTCTTGAATAAAATTTCCCTGGTTGTAAGTTTTGCATTCCTAGTTATGTAATGTTATGTTATGTATCAACTTTATTGCCCTTACTTTTGTATGTTTTAGTTATCATAAAATGTGAATTGCAACTAGCCATCAGGACAGTGCGACTTGCTGGAATGAGGAAAATCCATCGCAGCAATTAATGATCTTTCTGTTTTTTTTCATGGCAGGTGTATCACAGTGAGAAATTTGTTTTGGTGTTCACAATTAACTTTACAAATCATGTCCTGAAATGAGCAGGTTTCATTATACAAATAGACATTTTTGTTAACAAGTTTTCACTGCATGCATCCTGTTCATTTTGGAATCCCAAAATGATGAAGTCGTAGTGTGCAACGTTTACTGAAATCAATGACGAACCGGCTGCATGATCTATATTTCTTTTTCTTTCTTTTTTTCACCCTAATTTAATACGCTTCAGTTTAGATCTGAGGGGAATTGGAGGAGCACGCTTTCCATACTTGTGCGTGGAGTTTGGCAAAGCTAACCCACATGACCATTTTGATTTCCCGTTGCGAAATCCATCCGGGACTTTGATTGCATGCAAACGTTATCAGCCACACGTTGGAGGTGAGGATAGTGCATACAAGATGTTTGTCAATTTTAAAGGGAAGAAACAATTGTGCTCTGCCTTTGTTCGCTTTTGTTCACCTCTACCAACGTTCCTTAAACAATGAATAAAACTGAATTGAAGATGGTCTCATTTATTGCTATTCTTATGAAATCTGCAATTAATTACAAATTAGTGCCCATTTGACCCAATCCATCTCTGTGTAATCATTAAAGCTTTATCACAGTTTGTAATTTTAAATACCACCGAACTGTAAATAAACATCCTCATTTTTCAACATAAACATCCACTTATTTTCATATCGTCTCTGACCAATAGGAGGAGACGGAGGACATGAAGATAGTGAAGACGATGGACCGGACAAACCCGACGCCATCTTCAGCCATTTCAGGGTCACTATGTCTCCCTCTGCAATTCCCGAATCTCACCTGACTCGAGTAGGAGTATCAGCCACGGCGACGCCTGACGACCGAACCGACTATGTACCTGCTGCAGAGTTGAGACTTGGTATGTTTGGAAGTGACAGGAAGGATGGTTCAGTTCGTGTCAATGAGGTCCGACAGTTGCTACCTCATGGTTACACTCACCCTGTATACAGCGGCAGACCGGTGGACATGGATGTCACATCAGAGTAAGCTACCTCTCAGTCTCTTTGAGATTTTTTATATATTTTTGTCAAATCTTTATCTTCTGTGACAAANNTAAGGGTTTGCTATTTCTGATTTTGTCAGATAAGTGAGAACAATTTAATACTGCAATGTTGAAGACATAATTCATGAACTACTTTTATTTACCAAAATTAGCACAGATATCAGACAAGAAACAGTGGAAAGAAATTTTGCCAAATAAATTTAAGCATGTGTGTTGGAGGGGGAGGAGGGAAATCAACGTCATTATCAATTCAGATTTTCTTTAAAAGGAAGGAATGTATTTGTATTCCACCAATGATCGAGTGGAAGTTAACTTTAATCTGCAACCTATCATATTGAATTACGACTGACATTCATAAAGTACTTTCATCTATCAATTTAGTGTAGATCTCCGAGGCATCGGTGTGGGGACAGAATACCCTTACCTGTGCCTAGAATTTGACCGGGCAAGTGACCAAGTGAACTTTGACATGCCATCGGGACCTATGGTGGCTTGTAATTATTTTACTCCTCCAGGTATGTGAACAAAATCTGAGTGACTGGGGATCAAAAGTGTGAATTATAGTTTTACATATATTTGACGGTTGAGAGGGCAGCCAGTACAGTGATGAACTTTTTGTGTGTGCATATTTATTTTAGAGGCACACCATAACTATTATAGTGTATGCATATTTTTAGTGTACTCAGTTTTGAAGGTGATAGCTACAAAGCCTATGAAAACCTTTTTCTTTATCTTTGGAGCCTAAATATTTTCAAAGATAACCTGTAGAAACCTATACGTTGAATTTATCTGATGACTTTAAGTAGTAAAAGTATTACTCAAAAAGTCAGACAAAGTCGGGACCTTCAGAGTGGTATGACTGCTGTTCGTATGAGTTTAGGTAAAACTTGATGTCAGTTCTCTTTATCTTGCTGGAAACCAAATATCATAAACCTATAGAAACCCCTATTTTGGCCCTTGAAAATGTTTAAAACCTGTGCATTCATTTCAAATACCTCATATGGTTATGGCAAGTGGGACCGTAAGTCCTGGATACCCTAAAAAGGTGGAATCCCATTAAATATTCACAGGATTGTCTTTAATTCCTACCCTAGACCTATTTTAGACTTCACAACCTGCACCAGCTGTGGAACATACAGTATACTGTATATGCTGTAGCAGGGGGTCAGTCATTGCCATGTGGGCCAATGTCGGCATTACTTAAGCCAGGCTGTTTCCACCGAAACTTGCACCCTGATATGTTCACACAGCTAGGGGTGATGTGTAGTGTCATAAATGCAATGAAATGGCAAAAACATGTCTTTAGCATGCTAGCAACCATGTTAGTGCTGACAGTTGTATTCATTTCACATCCTGTGCATTGCAAGAGGGGATCGCTGCCATAAAAGGTTGGTAGTGAAACACCCAACATGTTCCATTGTCAACCTGGGTGTCCAAGGTTACAAGTTTTCCTTCTCAGTGTATTTAAAAATTACCAGCAAAATCCTGTCACAGTTGTCATGTTGTATCTTTCAACACAAGCTGCAAGGGTCCTACGTTTACACCATCACCAGCCTGAATTGTTTCAAAGTTATGCAAACTTTAGGAGGCATTAAGTAGTCATTTAACCTATTTTAATTTAATTGAGTGTAATGACTACTGGTTGCACTGAAGGAGATAGGAAGCTCGGATGGTCACTTAACGTGTGCGGTGTATAGTACAAGCAACATAATGTATGCTGAGCCTTCTTGAGTGTTGGGTTTGAGAAAAATGTACCAGAGATACAAAGTACAGAAAAGTTTCCATTAAAACTTAACTCAAACACACAACATGCAGTGTCTGTTCTCCTAACAAATTCTGCGTAGATACCACACAACATCAAAGGCGGCTTGGGGTATGGTCAGATGTCAAACTTTCCACCTATCTGTGTCCTCCAGTGTTCTGGCATTCGTTCTGCCCACATTGCAGAATTAATGAAAAAGGAATGCTCCATTGAGCAGAAACCTCCTCAAATGACTGTGTCAGATGTTTAGACTGCCTTAGGTGCCTTATTTTCTCCCTGAGGTTGTAATGTGCAACCAAGCAGAGAATAAACATCCAGCAGACTTAAACAGAGACAGTTTCATCACGCAATTAAAGTACAACTTTACTGAGTAGCCTTGTACACCGGATGGAAATGACTGGAAATTACTTTATCAAATATATGTGCATTTACATTAAAGGCCGTAACTCATCGCCCTAAGCTATATTTTTACCTACTGAAAAGCAAAATTCTCAAGTGGTTCTAAGTTACAGTGCTCTTTGATTGACATCAAATTTGAAAGATGCAGAGTAGCTCATATAACACAGAGTACACATCTGGAGGAATTAAGACAGGGGGAGGGAGGGACTAGAGGTAGGTGGTTGGGAGAATTGAAACTGTCTGGGATGATGAGTTTTTGTCTTTAAGTTGAACAGAAGCAAGCTTTGATGATAAAATCTCAATCACATCATACAACCATGACACATTTTTGAGAGATCTTTTGCAAAATACTTTACCAACTATTGCATTTTCATGCAAGTTACATTCCATTCCTGCATTAGTGTGCTTTTTCTAGAAAAGCATGCTGTATTGTTTGACTATGTTGTGTACCTACTTTTATGGTTGAGCTTCCCAGGACTAAAGACGACTTAATCAAGAGAATGTTATTTTGAGTATGTGATCGTTTCTGAAGGAAATGTGTTTTGAGTGCCGAACAACACAGTTGCTAATAATTGTACCCACAGTGACTGTCTTCCCTTTCTCCTTCTCCTCTCTGGCTTGTTTTTTTTGGTTGATGGTGGAAATTGTGGTAGAAATTTTATTAAAAAGTTTTATAATTTTGTAATGGAGAAATTTCAGGTGTGCTAATGACAATCTAGGATTGTGTTTTTCAGTCCCAATTATGAGAATGAGGTGTAAGCATCTGCCAATGTGCTGTGTAATCTCTTCAAATTTTGCACCCTAGTTATCAAATTTCTCCAGTTACTGATACCTGTTGCGAATTAGGTACCAATATCTGGTTTGATTTTGAAATCAGTTGATTTTCAGACATTCTTTTCAATTATCACTCAGAAACAGGAATGTAAACTCCAGAGGTAATAACAGTAATTTGAAATGCAAAGACCTACATATACTTTTCCATGAACACTGGTACTCAACCTCTCTTCTCTTTCTCAGCGCCAGAAGATATACTTCCAACGGTACCCGACCCGGACAGGCCACGGGCTTTCGTGGGCAGCATGAGGACCTCACTGAGATTCAAGCAGATTCCGGAAAGCAAACTGTTACAGACGTATGTTGGCATGGATGTGACGTCACACAGCGCAGCAGATTACATACCACAGGGTACCAACTGGAGGTTGGGTATTTTTGGCAACTCAGAAGAGGATGGCTCTGGTCGCCGTAAGAAGGAGGTGAGACAACTGCTTCCGAGGGATCAACAGAGGTACTCCTGGGCTCCTGGAGAGANNCAAAAAAAAAAAGATGGCTCTTTGTAGTATCCCATTCGATTCATCGACTTATGTCTGTCTCTCTTAAGTTTCTTTGCTCTATAAATTGATCCTGTCTTTTGTTAATGTACTACTATGATTTAAAAAAAACAAAAAAAAACAATATTACTGATGTCAAACTGTCACCATACCCACTGTAATTGCCTGAGGTGATCCCAAACAATACAGTTCCCAGATAGCAATAATTGCTGTTACAGTAGGCCCTTGTTTGTATTTCTGCAAGTGTCCCTCTATCCATTGTTGATTGTAGAATTCATGGAGTTAATACTTGCCTAGAATTAACCCTGTCAAACACTATGTAATTATGCAGCAAAATATTATGGAAAATAAAAGATGGTCCCTGGAATATGAAGTCAACATCTCACTCTAAGTAAACATATGCTAGCAGTGTTCAAGTTCCAGCTATGAATGCACACTGAATTGACCAACTGTTTCACATTTGCCAAACTGAGGATGTCCATAGCAGTGTGGCATACTGCAGAAGCAGTGTATGTAATTTAAAAATTATTAAGTATTTAATTATTAAATTAAGGATTTACATTATCCCCTGTTTGGTTTTTGGAAAGATGAGTCATGTGGGAGTTTAATGTTGTGTTAATTCTTAGAATATGAATGACAGCTTTGATTTGTTTACCATTTCTAAACTGTTCAAGCAGGCAAAAATTTTTCCTACCTGATGAGTGATGACATCCTTCCCCACAAAGCTTTACTCCCAGATACACTTTTTCGCCACAACTGTCCTATCTTCAGCTCGTTAGAATCCTTTGTTAATAGTTACAACTCTATCAAAACAGTAGAAGTCCATAATAAAGTCCCATATAGATTTCTATTCATCAGTTTCGTGACCCACTCAAGGGATTACCTAAATTTTTCATAGAGCAACTAATTCTTCTTACCATTTGAACATCTGGCCAGTCCTATGTGCAGGAGTTGAACCTGTTAGAGGAAAATGAGAAAATAAACTCATTTCGTATTCTCTGCCAAAGGCCGTCACAGACTTCTCATGGTGATGGCATGTGTGCATTTGTATGTGTGTATGTATGTGTGTGTGTGATTGTATAGCATGTAAACATGACATCTCCATAAGGGAAGTTGCTCTAACTTGGTGTGTAGATAGTCCATTATGAGTAGATGTCCCTATATTCTTTTCAGGAGGTTCAAAGTCATTTCATGTCACCAGAGGGGAAAGTCTGAAAAACAGAGTTTACCAAAGGTTATTTAAAGTTCTGGAAATTGCCACCTAACCACTACCTAAATCTTTCCACACTTTAATTTCATGAAGAGGTTTCAATCATGTATCCTGTTGGAGTTGTCTAGTATTGCCAGAAATCCCAGTAATGTGGGCAAAATACTTTAAAACTTCTCCTTTCATCGTTGGCAAGGCAGTGTTTCTGTCAGGTATTGCAGTATGTGCTCTCTGTTTGCAGAATTTTCTCTGAAAAATGTGCAACTTAGCAAAATGCTCTCAGACAATGAATTTGATTGGTTAAGATATGTCAATCAAAGTAAAAAAAAGTGGTTTCAGTTTCTCACTTTTCTCTAAAATATGAAGATTCTGCTTTAGGATTTGGCCAGATGTGTCAATACTAATATTGAAAACAGTTCTGTAATAAAATAAGGTCTTCCCTAAAGTGAATCACAAAAGTGGAGACTTAAAGCCTTTTCAACTGCATTTCCCATAGTCTAATGTAGCAATGTGTTGAGTACGGGAAACCTTTACAAAAGTCAGGAAGGAAAGATGATTGAACCAAGCATCAGCTGTTTCGAACATGTATTCAATTCTTGCTCTTTTGGATAATTTGGATAAAAGTCCACTCCTAAATTGTTCCCCACCTTAACATGCTTCTGCCAGTTCCTTGGAGACACAGTCCAGTCGGCACTAAAATATCAGTCTTTCTCCTCTGAAATTATGGTTCCTGCGGTCATGAAAAAGCTGGAAAGCCATGAATATTTTGAAAATCATTTCAAGGCCTGGAAAAGTTTTAAAATTCAACTAAATTGTGTGAAGTCCTGAAAAAGTCACTGAGATTTTCAAAAAGGGGCATCGGTCCTTGTTCACGGGTAATGTCAAAATGCATTTTCACTTGTAACATAAAAATTTGTTTAATATTATCATTACCTCATATTGCTTTGGGCTTTCGCTGTGACAGTTGATCACTTTGTGTGCCATATCAGGGGGAAGGTCATGGAAATTTTTTTTATTGTCCTGTTAAATTCATGAAAATTGATGCAGGAACTCTGTGAACTATGGGTATATTATTGAATAGGGCCTTACAAAGCATCAACCAGACTATTGCCTCTCTCTTAGCAGTTGTTAACGTGAAGTGAGAAAAAGAAGCTTAACTGTGTGCTCTACACAATGAATATTTGTGTGACATGGTCACCAACTGGAAATTAGGGAATGTCAGTTCTCTGGACCAAACATGACAAATCAATGTTTATGTGTAATTTACTGTTTGAAACATGTTCCCATGGTAATGGATTATCCGTTTTGCCACAAAAGATTAAAAATGTGTGAATATTCCAGCAGTCGACTTTTAAAGCTGTGACCAGGCCAAAGGAGTGAAAGTCATAGATTTGCATCCACTGCCCTCATGCTCCAAAAGCTGCCACACAAAATTTTCTTTATTGCATAAAAATGTCATTATTTGTATGGAAATGGATAATGCTGGAAGTAAATCCGATATCAAAGTTATGTTATAAAAACAATGTTTTACAGTAGCAAACTCAAACTAACTTACATTAAGTTTGATTTTTCTTCCCACATTACCCTTGTGGGGGAGGGTGAGATAAAGGAATGTGGTTTGAACAGTAACCAGTCCAGAAGAGACTTGCTACATACATGGCATTGCGCAGCTTTGAGGGGATCCTTTAAAAGTTTGATCCCAACTTTTGATACAGTGTAAACAGACATCATGGCTCTATGTATAATTGAATTTGTCCCTATTGTTGCAGTGTCAATTTGAACCTTTCTTGGCATAACGTAACATGAAAGTTGACAGGATGTCCAATTGCCTGCATTCATGTGGGAGACTTGGAATAGCTGCTTGATAAGTAGTTCTCCTCCATATGCTCCAGTGGTTTTTTTGGTTCTTTGTGTTAACACAGGAACCTATGCAGTCAAGTCGGCGTTTGCGTGTGTGTGTTTGTGTGTATGTGACCCCACTGGAATGCATGGTATGTAGCCCGATAACTCAGTGTTACCACCATTTGAGATAATCTAACCACCTCATCTTCAATGACTCAATGTCTAGTTTCCTTTAGCTGAAGCTTGTCTTTTCTTTTTTTCTCCTCATTTGAACTAGATTGGACTTAAATGGCATTGGCACTGGAACCAACAATCCATATCTGTGTCTTGAACTGGACAAAGCCAATGATCGTGTGAACTTTGACATGCCCCAAGGTTCCATGGTGTCCTGTAGTGAATTTACTAATCCTGGTGAGTTTTGTTATCAGTCTTAAAGGTGAAACAAACACAGATGACAGAAATTGCAGGGTATTGATCAAAATCAGGACAATTCATGAACAAAACCAAGTCCAGGAGAATTTGTTTCCTTGTATTTTATTAAACATCTAAAAGGAAAATACAGAATGATATCTCTGTTTAAACAACTTTTACAACTCATGCTGAACTGAAATGGCTAAAAATTCTGTTTCTCATACCACACTAAAATTACACATCAGTTTACCTTAGCACTCTTGAAGCTTTCATTTACACCAAGGGATCTTAGTCGTTCTGCCTATTTGCAAATATATGTCCTTCAGGATAGTGAGATTTTCTTACCAAGGGATCGTCTCCTTATCTGGTCGACGGCAACTGGGAGACAAAGCCAGTGTGCATTGTTCTATGACTGAATATTTTTCACAGCTCTGTGATTGGGTGCACTCACTTGTCAAGTCAATGGGGCAGCAGTGGGTAGGGCTTACACACAGGACAATAGTCATCCTTAGCAAGAGACACGATTGGCAGAAATTCTTGCACACAGCTTCCTGGGAGGGGGGTTGCACCTAATGAATGGGCTATCGTTCGCTTGATTTTGCCTTGATAGTTCAATGTAAGAATACGCTTACGCTGCCCGTTTGTACGAAACAAAGAAAACCATCTTGGAAATGTATATTATTGTTGTTGTAGTACAAAATATATGAAAAAATTGTGATTTGTCAATTATGAAATACTTGACTTGATGTAAACAACATTGGCCAACAACTATACAGGATATGCCTGTATTTTAGCCCAAAATACCTGTTTCTGGCATTCCACGAGTTGGAAGGACTCTTAGCATTCACTTTATGGATGCTTTGCAATCCGATCCGAACTGTTTTGGTGTTACGCAATAGTTACTCTTATGTATGCCTCTTGGGCAATTTACTAATTTTCAGAGAAACAAAGACTGAAGAGTCAGCAACTCTGTGTGTGGGCAATGATGATATGCAATGACAGGGAAAAGTTACTCCCTGTATAGGCCTAGATAACAATGTGATATTGGGCCTAGATCGTCTAGGAAGATTCTTCAATTTCTTACTGTAGGATTTTTTTTGGTGGTTCAGACTTACTTATGTGATAAAGTAAGCATAAGGTTGCATGATATTTGATGCATTTATTGCAGTATGGAGGTTTTCATGTGATATCTGCGCTAGTGAATCTCAGTTGCAAATATACTGTACAGTACTGTGGGTTTATTTCCACGTACAGTTTAAGTCTATGGCAAATCTCCATATAACATCCCTTAAGCCCTAAGTTTGTCATTTTCTGAGGGTGAGACATAACTCTTGAGAAACCAGTTCAAGAACAACCTTGGTAGTTTTTTAGCAAAGTTTGTGTAAAAATATTTGAACATGTAGCACGTTTCCACTTTCCTCATAGGGATTGAAAAAGCCTCAATACTTTGACTGTGGGTATATTTTCATTTTATTTTAATGCACCACTTGCTTTTTTCCAAGGTGTAGTTTACTTCATAAAAGTTCACTTCAGGCTCTGTCACTACATTGTGTGTGAGAATAAGAAAACAGAAATCAAACATTTTATTAATTGTTGATCAATTACATACATTCTCAAGTAAAAGGAAAGACAATCTAGACATTGCTGTTTACACATTGAAGTGTACCGGAAGCTGCGAGTCCCTGCATGGTACTACTATCTGTTGTCTGCAGATCAACAGGACATAGCAACAATGATTCACAAATGTGCATAGCACTAAACTCTGCGTACTGTGAATATGGCTCCTGTAGGCTCGGAGAGTTTATCTCACGGTTTGCACACAGTGGAAAAAGAGGCCATTGTTAGCTTAGCTTTCAGACCTGGAGACCAGATTTGGAGACGACCCCTAATGTAGGGTATAACAAGGTTTTTAGCAGCGTCAATTCATCATGTGTTCCCAGTTGTTCACCTCAAATACCTTTAATTTTCACCTCTGGAAAAAGTTAAAGCAGTTTGTAAAACTAGGCTGATAAATCGGTTACTTATTGACATACTGACTTTCTTATCAATGGTGGTTTAGAGCCACATTATGCAAAGGATAAGAGCTGCTGCTTGAAAGGATTTGATTGACTAATTGGATTGTTGATTGATTTATTCAGTAATTGACTGATGTTGACTTATGCAATCAGTAGGATGGGATCAACTTAACATGTTTCGATTGATTAATTGGGTCATTGAGGATTGGACTGGTTGTCGTCAGGTGATGTATGTAGTCACAGTAAAGTAGTAACTAGATCAGCTGCTGGAGGTGATTTGATTAACTCGTTGATTTATTGATTGATTGATGAAGTAATTGATGCCAAAACGATTTCTGTAGACATACTCGAGTAAAGGATGATATCAGTTGCAGCATCAGGTGATTTGACTTGCTCAGTTAAAAAAGGCCACTGGATAAATGACCTTGAATGTTCTTGCATCATCATCCAGGACCGCATCCAGGGTCGCATCCAGAACCGGAACCAGATCCAGGACCAGAACCAGGACCAGAACCAGGGCCAGAACCTGGACCAGAGCCAGAACCAACATCTGCAACAGTAATAGTAGAGTCTGTGACTCCAGATAAAGGTGTAAAGCCTACAGAGAAAACGACAACGGACATCACATTTGATGTAGTCGTTGCGGTGGATAAGTCTTCCGATCAGGTACATGGAAATAACCTCTGGAAACTCACTGTGTTTGCATCGAAGAAGAAAAATGGCGAAGGGCCACGGCTGGGCGAGGTTGAACAGGTTCTGTCGCCCGAACAACAGAGTCAGACCATTCAGAACAGGAAAAAAATACCATTTAGGGTAAGACAATAAAATCTCACATTTTCTGACACATCATCTGTATGTTTTTGCAAGTTTGACTTTGACAGTGCTGACATTGAACATCAAGTTGAAACTTTAGCCATAATTACTGATAAAAAAATATAAGCTGTCTATCTCATCGAGATTATATGTTAGTAATTGCCATGCACCTTACAGTACCTTTTTCACCATTTGTTTTGTTTCATTTGTTCTACTGACTTCAGTTACAGGTCAATGCTTTATCACAAAAAAAGATTGAAAACAATAACAATCATATGACATGATTGACTTTGGTTAGAAATGCCATCAAATGTCACAAAAATCTTGCAACAATGGCCAGTGTAGCTTTTTTTGTGAAAAAGGATGTCCAGTGGATACATTTCAACATTTGAGTATCATATTGTAGAAGTAAAATCTGCGGAGGTTTCAAGGATGTTCTGATCACGCTATCCTGCTTTTCCGTTTGCCATCTCACCAGGATGTCAGCATGACTATGGATCTGACCGGAGTGAAATGTAAAGATGCCAAATTTTTGTGCGCTCAACTCATGAAAGGAACTGGTGCAAACTTTGAATTAGTGGAGCCATCTGTCGTAGGATGCCAGAAGATGAAATGTGCGAGTGAGTTTAAAAAGCTTCGAGTGGTATTTTGGCTTAAGGGGCATCAAATTGCCTGGCATACTAGGTTTTACATTTCTGGAGAATTTCTTGAAGAATCTTCCAGTAACTTTTGCTTTATTTTTTTTCTCGTAGGTTTCTAGAAT
>VJOZ01003479.1:417-11915 GCA_009801055.1 Stichopus horrens | reverse complement strand
AGTTTGAACATATCACGTTGCCCATGAGACTTTCATTTCAAAATGCCAAGAATATGAATGATAATGGTTTTAAATGGCTTAAATAAGTCAGAAGACATGTTGCTTGACTGGAATTCCCATTTAATGGTGGTATCAGAGTTGTTGTACGTTGTAAATATGTTTTTTTCCAAGAAATTGCTACTTTTCGTAGCTGGTCAATACTTGAAAATAAACGCTGCTACTACTTTACATACATGGTCAACACAAAAATACTTTACAACAGGTAAAATGACACTATACATATATGGTCACAGACAGAATAATTTACTACAGTAAAAATGTATGATTCTGCTTTACATACATGGTCAATACTAACCTACTTTATAGCTGTTAAGGCATGCCACTGAAATTCTCTCATGCCTTTCACTGCATCATGTTGCTAGTGTTTTAATACCACTGTCCATTGTCCCATTGTCCCATTGTCTAATGCTGACAATGGCTATTCTGCCATCCTTTTGTTGTCATCTTTACACACATTAATCCACCAAAAACAGCATATGCTGATGCGTTGCAGTGAGGGTATTAGGAGATATTCACTGAAATCACAAACACAAGGAGAATGTTGTTGCTCTCTGCATATAGCTTTAGTACTGTGCAGGCTATTGTGGAATTTGATATGTGATAACTGATATATGTATCATGCCTCAACAAGCACAACCACATATTACAGTTACAGTGATGCAACACCTACACATAACATATGAGATCATAGATTCAAGTTTCCATCCTTGAGATATTATGTTTTAATACTAGGTTGTCACTATTTTAACCCTTTTGACTACAAACCAGATTCAAACTCCACCAAAATCAATAGAATTCTTCTACTCAATAGGATGCACCTATGAGAGCTGTCAAAGCTTCTCTCATTAACATATCCTGTTCACAAGGTTTTAACAGTTTGACCTAAAATGACATCTGACCTCCACCAAACACTGTGGGGTTCTTCAACTCAATGTGGTACACCTACACACTAAATGTGAGAACTGTCCAAGCTTCCCTTCTTCGGATACTGTCTTTACAAGTTTTTCAAAGGATGACCCCAAATGACCTTTGACTCCCACCAAAAACGACATGGTTCTTCTTCTCAATGTGGTATACCTGCACACTTAATATGGAATCTGTTCAAGCCTCCTCTTTATAGGGTTTTCACAGTTTGACTCCTGTTGACTTCAAATGACCTTTCCCTCCATCAAAACAATAGGGTTCTTCTACTCAATGTGGTACACCTACATACTATATATGAGAACTTTCTAAGCGTCTCTCCTTGCATAATGTGTTCACAAGGTTTTCACAGTTTGACCCATGTAGACTTCCACAAAAAACAGTAGTGTTCTTCTACTCAAAAGTGGTACACGTACATACTAAATATGAGATCCGTAAGAGATTCCAGTCCCCAAAAGGCAACAGTGCTCGGAACAATCCTGTGTCAGGTGCTCAGGGTTCCCAATTCCTGTGTTCAGGCTTCCAAACTCTGTTACTGAAAAGCCTGTCAGGCTCCCCAGATTGACAGCTGCAATGCAGTACTGTGGCTATTACTCTGAGTGGTAAGCTTATCCATTAAGATCTATCAATATCTGCAATATTGATATCACAGCAATATTGTCAAAGCTTCTCTCCTTAACATATCCACAGGCCACAGGGGAAGGTGAATAAAAGAATTCACAGGCAATCCTTTAAAGGTTTAATTTAAATGTCCTGCTATCTTCAAGTTCCATCACCCCCCAACCCCTCCTGTCCACTGACCAATTGGTTCAACATATGATGGTTGCATGTTGTCATTTGGATCAATCCAGACTCCTCACTATTTTGTTGAAAAGGAAAAAATGCAGACTTTTCAGAATTATTACGGTATGTATCAGTTCTGCTGTAGCGAGGGCTGCTTTCAACATGCACAGAAAGATGGGTCCTCACGATTTTTTACAGTAGAACCGTAAAGTGCGTCCCCTTGGGTTCCTAAAAATGTGAATAACTGTAGAGTTACTTATACACCCAGTAACAGGGTTTAATACTTTCATATTTTATATCTACATTGCTTATTGTTTTACACCTTGACTAATTCATTCTTAAGCTTAAAATGGGGTTACTAGCAATAGGATAGCAGCTTTTATGCATACATTCAATTTTAAAATTATTTGAAACTTTGTTACAATGTATACAGTAACAGTGTTATGAGAAACAAAGTTTCCAAAGTCAATGTAGTTAGTTACAAACCTAACAAAGTAATGTTAGGTTTGTAATAACAAACCTCAATCGTGCATTTGCCCCCAACCAGTGATGGGTTTTGAGAATTCACAGGCACTCCAAAAAAGATGTTCTTTCTAGTCATCTATCACTTTAGCAATCAGTCAGTTGTCCATAGTATCATTCAGCCCAAATTTGAGTTGCAAAACCAGTTGGGTCAGCTGAATACTATCATTGTCAAAGGATGGGAAATTAAGGTGGCCCAACACGACACCCAACCCCATGACCTCATGTCTCCTACCCTAAATTTTGTGCACACCAATGACTACTAAGCTAACTTCTCCATGCAGGCAGTTTTATGGATTAGTTTTATGTAGTGTGTTGTGGAAGGTGTAAACATTCAACAGCTTGACATTGGTTATTAAGACAGTGACTGGTACAGTGTCTACTTCATCGGTGTCTTCAAAGTCCTTTGACCTTGGACTGAAGTTGCCTAAGACAGCCATATCTGACATTGTTTGGACCAAAATCTGATGGTTTAACGTCACTCCGACGTCAACCAACAACTAATGGTAATTACAATTGTTGTGATTTGCAACTACTGTTCTTACATCAATTGAACCTCTCACTTCTTCTGTGAATGAATGGACGTACTCCCAGTTGCAGAGTCTTCATGCTCAGTACAAAAGAGGTATTGTGAGCACAGCACTATACTCCACTAACATCAAAGTATCCCTATGGAGTTATTTTATGCACAATCAATGCTATACGTTTCTGGGCATTTCTCATGATAAACTGGATTGGTTTCTAATCCGCAAAACGCCTTGCAAACCACAGGGTGCATTGTGTTTGCATTGGTATGTAGCTGGAATGCATCCCGATGTAAAAGAGAATTTCAGTGGCTTGCTTTAATGGGTAATATTTGCATACTTGGTCAATACCGTAATACTTGACAGCAGTAAGAATAGATAATACAATACATACTAGGTCAATACTGGCATACTTTAAAGCAAATTAAATGGATTACACTGGTCCAACATGGGCTTTAACCAAAATACCTGTTTCATGCCATGGTAACCTACACTGAGCAAGTCCAGGGCAGCTGCTATTGCAACTTTTATTTTTTACTTGAACCAAAGTGCTCACCAAGGTAATTCTTTCCACCTGACAGCTCAAATACTTTCACACTTCTAGCACCTGTTGGGATATGTAAAGCTTCATTGTACCCTGTAAACAAAAACATGATGAAAAGCACCGGTATTCAATCTCTGAACAAATTAAAATTTGGGTAAGACAAATTAAAGACGACATGTTCTAGCTCATGTGCTACTAATATTTTTACCATCATTTTTATTGCCAAAGAATCAAGAATGTTTTTGTTCCATTTGTGCTAACATAGTTGTAAGTTTATAGGTGAAATAGCATACGCTGCTAATATACTGCATGGAATCAGTGATTTTGAATGCTTTGCACATAACACAAAGTAAAACAGGGTTTATAATCCCAAATAATTTTAAAATTATTTGCTGAGTAAAAAAAACTTTGCTATGAATATCAGCATAAGTAAAAGTGTTGCATAGATTTACATGAATAATCTTGGACAAAATTGTTGGGACACTTTGATGTACCGTGGAAATATAATACCAAATTTCAGTTGAGAAGATAACATGAAACCCCGTGCCCCTTTACAATGTTGCACTGTAGGAGTGAATGTACACTTTGAACAGTAATCCTATAGCTAACATGGAAAGAGGGAGTAGTGTAACAAGGTATTTCGATCCATGATTGTCTGAGTTTTTTGGGAGCAATTTTGGAGCAAATTTTTGAAGAAAATTGCACATTTTTGGAAAAGGTGCATCACGAAAATTATTCATCGAGGCCGATGGGTCTGGGGATTGTCAAATTAAAGTATTCTGAATTTCGAATATGAACATAAGAAGTTTAATTTTTATTCGGGGATGTAATTTATACGCTTTTTTGGAAACGAGTGATCATGAATGAATAGACAGTTTCATGCTTTTGTATGTAGACAGAGATGTTGCATTTAGAAACAACATTTGATGGGCAGCTGTTGCATTGCATTGCAAGAGGAGTGTCATTTCAACTGTAGAATGGTGGTAGAAAACTCAGGTATAAGACATCATGAAATAATGCCACCAAGCTTCTACCAATCTACAAATTAAAAGTGTGAGCTGTAGATTCAGCTTGATATAAAAATAATAATACAATGTTAGTTAAGGCTGGTTTTTGACATTTTTTCAGCTAATTTGAGATTTGTGACTACACTTTTTAGAGTACATGAAGCTTGTAACATATCTAATCTTCACTCTTGTAATCTATGCCATTTTCCCACAGTTTGCTTAAATTTGACTGTCAAAACATTTGTTAAAACATGGGTTTCACTAACCTATACTGTCGGACACTGTTGTTAACTGTAAGTCAGTGTGAATGAGAGGGCCAGGGTTTGATTCACCGTATAACAAGAGTGTTTTTCACTGCTCAATTTTTCATTTATAAAGTTAAATTTCAGTCAACTTATCAGGTTTTATACATTGATGTATACAGTAACATATCAATATAATGCTACAGTTCTAACAACAAAAATGTATAATGTAATCTGAATTCCGTTAAAACTGCTTAAAATGATTAACATACAGCACTGCACCATGTACAGTACAATAGAATGGATGTCACAATGTCGCTATTATATGAATTTGATCAAATGTCAAATCTATTTAATTTGCATTTTTCTTCTTTTTTTTTGGTATGTTTTGGATAAAATTAGCACCCTTTTTTCACTCAGATTAATCTGCAAGTCTAGTATAATACTCTTTTATGTGTAGTTACTTTAATACTAGACACCACGTCATCACTGTGAACAATCTATACATCAGCCTTCTTAAACTGACTACCAACATTTTAGGGTTTTTTCTTTATTTGTTTTTTGTTCTTCAGTGCCTCTTTCAATATCAGAGTTAGAGCCAAAAGTATGTCATTTGTATCATTCAAAATCTCTTTAAGTAGTTTCCTGGTTAACATGATGCATTGGACTTAGGATATTACCTCTTCAATGACTGGATTTTATTTAGCACATGTGGTGGAAAGATCTACATGGACAAACTAAGTCCTCCCTTTACTCCCTAATAACATTGAGAGCATTCACAGTGTAATATTATTACAGTAAACCAACTTCAATATAGGCCCCAAACATGCCGAACATGCGGTACTGATGTTTCTTGTTGCAAGGAATATCATCCCCCCATTTAGCCGTTTAACTTATATATTAAATTGTCACTTTTTCCTGGTCCCCTCCCATGCTTCTGGCTAGCTGTCAAAATTCTCAGACAATCTTGGAATTGTTGGGACCTTTTGTCCTATGTTGCAAATATAGAACCAAATTTTAGGTAAGAGGACAACATGAAACCGCCACGCCCCTTTCCAATGTTGCGCTATAGGAGTGGATGTACAGATTGAACAGTAATCCTATAGCCAATATCGAAAGGGGGAGCGAGGTGTCCCAAGGAATTTTGTCCAAGATTGTAAAAATGCACAGGATACGGCATACCCTCACTCATACAACTATTGCTCCTGAAGCATGTACACTACTCTGCATAGCAGATGAGTTTTTTTCATTTCGCTACTCGAAGTGAAAAACTAATGGCTTTGGAGACAACCTCTTTCATTCAAGGAAAAATTACATGCAACCATCAGTTTCAAAGCTCTATGGTGATTGGCTGAAGCAGGGCTTTTAATTGAAAGAGAAACACTGCTATCACCACCAGTAGCTATGTAGATAAACTGTGAAGAAACATGTAACTGGATAACCTGCTGGTACTTTGTGGTATCCTATATAGACTGAGATATCATAGTTACAAGTTTGTCACAATTTGTCCCAGCTGACCCCCAAATGACCGTTGACCTCCACCAAAACAATGTGCTTCTTGTACTCAGTGGAGTTCAACTGCATAGAGCATATGACAAACATCAAAGCTTCCCTTCTTGTGATATCATGTTAATAAGTTTTTCACAAGTTGACCCCTGTTGACCCCAAATGACCTTTCACCCCACCAATAACAATAAGCAAAACCTTGCATTTCAAACTGCCCTCTGGTGCCCTGCCATGCATGTGCATAATGTTGCACCCTTGAGTGGTCCCCTAGCAACGACCAGCCAAGTCAAGCAAAGCCCATTGGCAACCTTTATCTTTGTATGGTGCAGTGAAAAAGCCAGAGATTTTTTACCTTTCAACTTCTTTCAATCAGCTGACAATACAGTAGTTTATCTTTAGTACAGTGTGTAGAATTTAACATTCACACTCACAAATGTCAAATACTTATTTTCATTCCTTTTAACAGTATAAGGAGTTGCAACATTTTTTTTCTTTTTTCTCTGCAAACAAATGGCACACTATCCATATTATCGTACAGCAGCTAGCTATGCAAATATAAGTACGATGCTTGTGCCACAGCAGCAGCTTCATGTCTGTGCTTTTATCACAGTAATCCAAACACGTGGTTTCCTAAATGGTTACATCCAAAATATGTGTCCCATGAGCTCTATCCACATTCAATCTTCACCAACAAGAAAGTCAAATGACTTTGTCATTCCTTGCCAATATCTCATTTTTTCATATACACACAATCAATTACAGACAACGGCAACCAGTAGAGAAGGGAAGGGGCCATATATCAAAATGAAAACCAAATGCAAAAATTGAAACCATATTCTGTGTCACTTATGGGTTTGATGTTACCAAGTGCTAATATGAATGAGTAATGTCACTGACTCAGCATTGATGACAACTGTGGTCATGAAGGAGGTAATTAAGAAGTTGATAAAAAGTTTGTGACACCAAATTGTGCCAGTGGTTACAGATATGAAATTGTGCGAGTTAACGAAGGCAATCTGGAATACATCCTGCCTCCCAAGGGAGTATTTACTGTGACAAAAACAACAAAGTACTTTGCAAATCTTGACAGGGAGTTGCTGGCAACTGGGATATTTTCTGAAAGCTTAGAAAAAGTTATAAGAGCTTTGTTAAGTGCTTGTTTCAAGAGAGCATACAAAATGAACTTTTAAATGTTTCACAAATTGAAAGAAAATGCGACCAAAGTCTATCTAGCAGCAATCTCTGCCATTAAACATGGATCTACATTTTGGTAAATTTTCAATACTAAAGAAATATGCATTATTTTCTTCATATGAGTGATTCAACCTCTTCATATGTTCACATTCAGGGCATGTAAAACTCTGTCAGTATCACATGCTGGGCTTTCCAATCCAGGACAGATCTAAGGAATGATAGAACTCATTCCTGTCTGATAATAGTGATGACAAGTCTCCCATAATGCAATTCAAATGACAGACATCAGCTGCTCACCAGGTGCTAACAATGTTGCCACTTTGAAGTTCTACCTGAATTCAGTTGCAGAGATATCTTCCTTAATAGGTTTTCATACTTTAAGCTTGGAGACCTCAAATGACCACCCTTTCCCTTGTCGATATACTGTGTTTACAAGGTTTTCACACTATGTCCTCTATCTATCTCACATGACCTTTGACTTCCATAAAAATGACATCATCTACTCATCAGGTGCTACCAATGATAAGAGTTTGAAGTTACAGCAACATTAAGTTGCTGAGATATCTCCCTGAAAAGGTTTCTTACTTTAAGCTCTAGTGACCTCAAATGACCTTTGACCTTCATGAAAAACAATAGGGATCATCTACCCACCATGGACTACCAACACACAAAGTTTGATGTTTAAGCACCTGTCCCCTGTCTTGAGATGCTGTACGTTGTTTACAAGGTTACCAAACAATGTCCTCTATTGACTTCACATGACCATTGACCTCTACAAAAATGGCAGACATCTCATCAGTTGCTACCAATGATAATGGTCTGAAGTTCCAACAACATTCGGTTGCTGTAATGTCTCCTTTGATAAGTTTTTGTACTCTAAGCNNACGAGTAAGGATGACCTCCCTTAAAAACAATTGTGATCATCTTCTCATGATGGACTACCAACTCACCAACTTAAGTTTGAGCACTGTTCCCTTCTTGATATACTGTTGCATAGATTCCTTCAGCCTTCGGCGAGGAATCAAAACAACAAAACAAAATCACTTCCATACCCAACTTTCTCACAATAACAAAACCATTTTACACATAATAACATTTCAAGTCCAGCTGGCATGCTGTTCTAGGTGGGTGCAATCACAGAGCAAATATCACTTCTGTGAGCTGAACTTCTGTGAGCTGCAACTACACACAAACAATTGACACAGAATACCTATGAATACACAACTTTGTACAAGGCTCACCTACTTGCAAAAGGTTGACAATCTTGGTGGATGCCACCACCTGGCATGATGTACCATCTCCTTCACAGACTCCGCAGACATCTCGTTCTTTGGTTGAGCCAATGATTCTGTCACATCCATAGCTCTAGAGAAGTAATAGAATCAATATTTCAAACTTGGTCTTCATCCAAGCAAAGAGTTCATCCAACCTGAAGTCAATGTTTCATTCTTCTGATGGTTTCATGTGATCATCAAACTAATAGTAAAACAATTACAATATAAATTAACACACAGTGTGCTATGTGTGACTAACCACATATGCCTTTCTTTAATACCATCAAAATTATGCAAGAATCAGAATTAGTCTAGTGTCTGTTTCCTACATTGTTCAGTACAACTGCCATCTGTCTTGGAATCATTTTTCTCATTAAATAAACTTCAAAAGGAAAGTTTTAACCCAATAGCCTCTGAACACACCCTTTCACAAAGTTAGTTTGTATTCATAATCAATGTTTGTAACATCATTAATGTTAATTTTTCCAGATTCTGCTTGATGAAGATGAAAACTTCATTTTTCTTTGGGATTTTTAGAAAGTTTTGTCTAAAAAGGTTGCGTTGCTGATAGAAGTACTTAAAATGAGCACAGTCGGTATACAGTTTGATAGGCAGTGTATGAGAGAAACAGCATTGACTGCAGTTTATGCTTGTGACATGCACCTGCGCTACTGCACACATCTGCACATACGTAATATGTACATGTATTCATGCACAGAGCCGATCATCTCCAATGCTCTGATTGGCTCAGGGAAATGCCATTCATGAACTTTTTATTTTCTATAAGCAAAGGGCTGGACAGCCTTGGGAATGAAGGAACAACCTTAAAAGTTTACATACAGAACTTTCTGCATGTGTCAAGCATACATTGAGTGAGCAGGAAATCAGACGGTAGAAAACTGTTGCTGATGTTGATGTTCTTACTTTGGTGTATAGCCAAATAATTTGTCTTTAAATTGTACAGATTTTTCAGGGAAAAGGTTCTTCTTAATTTCTCTCCTCTTTTTCACTGTGTTTTATCTGATTTTTTTTTAAACTTTTTTTAAGTGACAGGCTGGCAGTCCTGGATTTACCCCCAATACCAAAGAATGTCAGTTGACCTGGACTTTTTTTTCCGTTGTGTGGCAAAGCTCACCACATGCTAAATTTGTCAAATATGAAAAGGGAAAATGATTTCATCAACACATCATTAAATATTTTGTATAAAAGGCTTAATTGTGTGCATTAATTTCTACAAATGAAAGCTGTTAAGCTCATGCCCTCAGCCTTGTCATTCTTTTCAAGTTTACATCCTTGCAAGTACAGAACTTAATGCATTATTCATATTTAGCATGCTCAGATTGTTCAACTACACAACACGTGACGGAAGATACGTTCAGAACGGGAATACAGAGACCACCTTCAAAACTATATATACATACATAAGAAAAGTAATGGAACAAAACTGCTTTTATAGACTGAAATTTGTTTTTCAACTCATGAAGGAAGTATTACTCAGGACATGCTCACACTTTCTAACATGGGCAATGCAATTATGAATGATGTTGAATTTTAACTTTACTTGCAGAGCATCAAGTTTCAATGGGTATTTTGTTTACCACAGCTTTTTACAATATCAGTTAGGTTACTTTACACACAATCTTGGGAGTAAAATCTCTTACCAATATTGCTTGCTGATATAGTGATATTGCAACAACACTAGTACATAATGGGTAGAAATTACTGCTCTCCATGTTTATACTGGGTAGCCATTATGACTGCTCTCCATTGTACATACTGGGGAACGACAATTGCTCTCCATTGTACATACTGGGTAGCAATGACTGATCTCCCCTGTGCATACTGGGTAGCACTGACTGCTCTCCATGTTTATACTGGGTAGCATTGACTGCTCTCCATGTTTATACTGGGTAGCAATGACTGCTCTCCATTGTGGATACTAGGTAGCAATGACTTATCTCTTCAATATCTACTTTGGTATCTGAAGGAATCAGTGAAAAGCAAGCAACATACTCTGCATTCGTTGTTGATGCAAACTCCAGATCCTGACCTCGTCACACATGCAGTGCCATCTGGAACTTCCTGGGCCACGATTTTCCACAAAGTAGCTTGGTTGCTATAACAACCAAGCCAGCAGGGATTTATTGCAGGATCTGCCAATACACAAAGAAATCATTATCTTGAAATGCATAAGAGGTACAAGTCCATCTAGCATAAGATCTACCCCATCTATTTCAAAGGTACATTATGCTAGAAATACAGAGCACTTTTGCCAATTTGACCTTTGACCTTGTGACATCATCACAATTTCTCAAACAATGTCAGTATCGTCGAATTCCATGTAGTACTTTTATACCTCTTCGATATTCACAAACAGAGATAATGATAAATCTGTTTCTCATTTTCATGACCTGTGACACTTGACATCATTGGTCAGGCAGACACTAACACCCATACCTGGACACCTACCTACCAAGTTTGAGGGTCATCTGACCCACCATCTAGGAGGAGATTATGACATTTTCTCTGTACACACCTTTTCACCCGCATATCCCCAGCTGGGAATCTTGATCCGTGTTGTTTATACACCATGAGGTCACATATAAGGACTATTGACCAACTTCTTTCAGTTGAGTGCCAAAGGAGTGTTTAAGAATCATTTCTTTAGCTACAACATCTAAACAGAGTAAAATGTCTCCTCCATGTGCGGTGTTGAAAATATAGATGAGGTAACTAGTTGCAGAAACTTCTATTACTACTCTTTACCATATATTAGTTGCAGTGCTTAACTAGCAGATAGGCAGGAGTAGAACCAAGAATGTACAGTATCAATGATTGAAGAAATAGATTGTGCTTCAGTAGACCCTTCTGTTGCAGTAGACCCTTCTATGTTGCAGTAGATACTTCTAACAGTAAGCAAT
>VJOZ01003476.1:0-12429 GCA_009801055.1 Stichopus horrens | reverse complement strand
ACAGCTCTAATATTCATTATCTCAATTGTCAATCAGCTTTATCATGCAGTATCTCGACTATGTGAGTCCTCGAGCAACTGTGACTATTCAGTAGTTTTAGTTGTCAAATAGCTCTATTATTTCGTGTCTCACCTTTCAAACAAATTGATATTTTCGGTATCTCAGCTGTCAAGCAGTCTTATCTTTCAGTATCTCAAGTTGAGCAGCTCAGATATTCAGTATTTCAGTTGTCGATGAAACAGCTTTATTTTTCTCAGCCTTTAAGCAACGTCTCTGTGCAGCATTTTAGCTGTTAACTTAGGTTATAAATATTCAATATCGCATCTGTCAATCATCTCACCTTCTAAATAACTCTAATATTCAGTACCGTATCTCAGTTGTCAAGTAGCTCTACTATTTAGTATTTAAGCTGTCAAGTAGCACCATCGAGTATCTCAGCTGTCAAGCAGCTGATTCCCTATCTCAGCTTTGAAGCAGCTCCAATATTCAGTAACTCAGGTGTCAAGCAGCTTTATTATACTATCATTCTAGCAGACCTGACACCCTCAGCTGTCAAGCAGCGGTCAATATTCAGTATCTTAGTTGTCAATAAGCTCTGTTCAGTATCTCAATTGTCAATCAGTGCAGTATTCCAGTATTCCAGCTATCAACAAACTCTTACTACGCTACTAATTCGCATGCGCAAATGAATTCTTTGGACGCTAAAATCCACTACTGATCTAAAACTAACTTGACCAACTAGCCTTTTGGGTTTATATCTAATCTTGAACATCGCGTCTGTAAAAGTGACCACGGACGAAATAAAACACGCACTTAAACTGTCATTTGACCAGACTGGAAGCGGATATCATGTATTAAAACTTCTCCCTGGAGAAAATTTTTTGCAAACACTGTCGAGGTTAAATTGTCACAGATTACAAACACTTTATCAGAAACAGCGCTCCAGCGCAATGCTCGAGTGAAAACGATCTACGTAATAACATGACAACAACAACAAAAAAAAAGACAAGAAAAAAAAAAACGAAAGAAGAAAATATGTGACAAGCTTGGATCACCTTATCCCTGTAAATTACTTCGATAGAGCAAAGGAGAGGGGAAGGCAAAGAAAAAGAGATAATTTTGTAAGAGGTTACTTCCTTTTAACTCAATTCGCACCTGAGAGTCCCCCGTACTTGGCCCCATTAGCACACACTCGAGCACAGCAATCACTAAAAAACTTCCAATGCCCCAAAACCGACGGCACATTATACATACGAAAATACATACGTATATAGCCTACCTACAGCGCCCATAGATTTAGCTTGTTGTGTTGTGTTTCCATCGCCCGAAGCGACGAAATCGGAGACAAGAATTGGGCTTACAGGCAGTTTAGCAGGAATAGAATAGAAGCCCCCGAAAAGTTCTCAGGGCATGACGAGCAGAAAAATAAATGCAAAACGAGAGAGATAAAGGGTAAAACGTAGCCTGGGGGTGGTTTTGTAATTATACAGGCGTACTCCTGAGACCTGGCATGCAGAGCGTGCTTGCCCCGAAGCTAAGGAGATTTGCCTTTAGCAACACTGTCGTTGACAACTGGCAAAATCTGCTTCATCCGCCATTAACTGAAAGGCTTCAGTGTTGGTTACCACGGCGGAGGAGGCAAGTCGAAGCGGATTTTCTCTCTTTTTATGACAAAAAAATTGGATTCATTGCTGGATTACTCGTTCGTTTGGACTGAAAAAAAGAGGTATGGTTTTCACTTTAAGTATAAGACTATTTACAACCTACTGTGTATCTAAAGAGTCAGTACTGGTTACTGTGTGCAGATACGGTATGTGCGAATTGAACAAGTCTACTGAGCTGCCTGTATCACGCATATGCTTGTACTTGGGAATGCAGTTTTTATTTCAGGTGTAGATAAACATATGGTGGTGTTCTATGGCAACAATTGCTCTGTTACAAAAGGAAGGGAAAATATGAATGGAATAAAGCTAACGACACGTCAAGCTCAGATCACTTTTGATTTAAAAGGACCCACCAACAGCGTGCGATTACATCGAATAACAAATTCCGTAGCTTGAACTCACAGTGACATGAAAGGTCGGGAAAACATAACATTTCCTTGCGTATTGTCATGTTAGAAATTAAATCAAAACTACTCTCGATTTTTTATTTATTTCAATGACTTTGTTTGCTAGGCCTATGTCTACATCTATTTGTGTTGGTTTTGATAACTGCTGAGACGTATAGTCGCCTTTATACATACCTACATATATATGTGTGTATAAGTAGAACTTCGCGGTCGTTTTGGGTTGTCTTATGAACTCCGGTAACCCTTGTGTCTTAAAACTAAGTTCATAGGCAGACTGCGTGCAGATCTTTTCTTCGTTGGTGTTAAGTGTTTCCTAATATATTTGTGCGATACTGTATCAGTATATAGGCCCATATTTCTCCTAGTCGGTGATATTCCTTGATGGGGGGATTTTACAGAGCTATGCGGGTATTTGTCATGTCAGTTGGTAAAAGCCGTCTTTGAGATGTGGTGATACGTTGTGTATTTTGTTATCCGATACCGTAACACAGTGAGCTTATCCGCTCTCCCAAAGGTATAGTAGTAGGTCATACGAGCAGAAGTGCGTCTTTTCTATGCAAACATTGGGCAGCAGACGCTATCGTGGCGTCGGGTGCGGCGTAATAAACACGCGCAAGATTGCAGCTGCATGTGTTTTGTATGTGTATATTGTATACATAACAGGACTTCAAGAATGTATTTTTCATTGATGATACGACGATTTTCGTCGTTAATTTGCTTGAATTTAGTGAAACTTCAATAATGTTACTGGTTTGTTCCACAAACTTAAGCCTACCATTTTTGTATTATTTGTACTATTTACTTTACAACCGTAGGCCTAATTCTTATACTGGAGTCGAAGTGTGTAACAGTGGGCCTATCGCAAAATTTCGGTGTTCAAAACTGACACACATTTCGCAAAAACATGTTGTAGAATAGCGTTTTGTGTATAGCCTATTTATGAGGCATTAATCAGTTACTTATACGACACTACCCACCTATCATACCATTCCAGTAGGCTACTATGTTGACAAACATGAAAACAACATACAGGCTATACTGGCCTACTTAAATTGTAAAATTAAATACTGGCAAAGGTGTTCAAAGTAAAAATGAGGCCAAATTTGCCACACCAAGGAGCTTAATTAAGAAAACTTTAACGACAATGTGACATCCGAGGATAGATGTGTGACGTCATACTTGTTTACTTAGGGTTTGATTGCGTTTTTCCCCTTTAGTTTGCATACATAGTTTGCAAGTAGATGTGTAAGATTGTTGTTTAATTCACTACAATATCCAACTGATGAATATAGTAATCAATGAATTGCTATACAATCTTAAAATGGTGACTTCTTTCATGCTTCCTTTGCACACCATATCAGACTTACAACACGCCGTTATTATGGGCTTGCGCCAGTGGTTAGCACTGTAGTGATCGAATCAGTGAGTTGAAATGTTCATTGCTTATCGTTTTCGAGCTATACTGCAAAACTGGCCTGATTCCCAAGTATCAAAGGCTTTCTCAAATACATCATCGAGATTTTTACTATATTAGAGAGGTCCCTTCAGATATAAATGAAGTAGGACCAAGAGTAAGCTATAATTCATTTATAGCAAGGTCTTTTTTTTATTACTTTAAATAGATTACACGATCAGGAAACTCTAACATATCAAACTACTGCACACGTTAAATAGATATCAGATCTGTTAGGGTCGGGGCAACTCTTCGTGGAGAAGATTCCATACAGCCCAAAATCTAATATCATCGACAAGATTCTTACAGTACCTAATACGATCAACAGGATCGTAGTACCTAATATGATCAACTGGATCATTTCATACATAATATTATCAACAGGAATATAGTACTTAATATGATGTCATGATCATAGTCCATAATATGATCGACAGGATCATAGTGTCTGATATGAATAACAGGATCATAGTGTCTTATATGTTCAACAGGATCATAGTACCGAATTTTATCAACTGGATCATATACCAAATATTATCAGCAGGAATATGTCACTTGACAGGATCATTGTGTGTAATATGAATCACAGAATCATAGTGTCTAATATGTTCAACAGGATCATAGTACTTAATTATTATCTACTGGATCATCTAATACCAAATATTATAAACAGAAACATAGAACTTAATATGATGACATGATCATAGTGTTGAATTTGGTAACAGGATCATAGTGTTTAATATTATCAACACTACCATAGTTCCTAATATGATTAACAGATACCTGCACGTAAACATTGATGACCTTCGACCAAACAACATTCCACGTTCAAGCTAGGGAGAGACATAAAAGACATANNAAAAAATTGTAATTGGCAGATTATTTTGACCACGAATCTGTTAAATATATATGCTTATACTCGATTTGGAAAAAGAAAATGCAAAAAGTACTTTGGGATTTATTTCACAACTACCTATGCTCCTTTAAAACATTTTGAATGATAGTTTGCGTGTGTGATGAAAAATTCACGCACCATGGAAGATATCCTTTTGAAGGTTAGACACTGAACTACACTGCTCCCTTCAGACCTTTTAATTAAACTCTCCTTGCATGACAAAAGTTCAAACATATTTTTTTTTTCTTTATCGAAGTAACGAAGATACTCAGTGCAGGAATGTACGTTAGCAGCAGACCCTGCAGACTCAATTGTATGGCGCTTCATATACAAAAAAAAAAGAAAAGAAAAACAGAACCGCAGTGTACGGTAGCGTCCCAGTAACAGGCGTGTAACTTTGAGCAAATCATCAAGCAGATATCAGGTCACGAGACGTTAAGGCAACTAAGGGACGCCAAAAGAGCATGGCGCTCGATGACAGTGAAAAAAATGAGATTTCGAACATGTTACGATTGATGCCTCTGTATTTTTACGTCGTGGATAAACTCATCTCGATGAGTGGTTACTTATCTTCTCTGTGAATCAAGTAAAGGTCACTGTCGAATTGTGAAAAGCAAACTGGTAAAACAGATCCGCTGGATTTTTCCGTTTAGACTATTTTTTACTACAATGTAAAGCAGTGAGTTTTAATGGTTTGTTACTTTCAGTATAATATAAAATGTTGGTTGTTGAGACTGTGTGATGTGATAGATCAGACTGAGTGGCAAATTAGCTACTGCGGGTAGTTTTAGGCAAATCCTTGAATAGAATTTTATATCTAATGGCAACTTATTTCGAATTGCATACGTCTCATCAGGTTTACATTCTTTAACAAGTCACTATTTGAAATATTTTTTGTTTGCTTTAATTTAACGGTAAAAAATGTGCAGGGATGTTAGAGGTATTCTAAACAACAGAATGTATAACTACCATTCCGTCACCCCTCCTCCACCATTGGACACCCCTTCCTCACAATTTGAATTAAATTTTCTTCCTGAACAATGTCAACAACGTTCGAAACAAAATCATTTCGATTTGTCTCAGATTTTAGAATAAATTTGTATTGACTTACTCCGTTCCTTCTTTGTGGGGGGTGGAGGTGCGGGGGGGCCTATTTTCTGATGTCCACATATTCGTGATAATCGTCATCCACTCGGTTTACTATGCCTCATTAAGCCTGAAGTCAGATTTCGTATTATTACCTACCTATCTCATGAGTCATGCCTGGGCCCCAACAAGGGAAAAAAAAACACGTGACTATACTTCCAACAGCCGTAGCCTCTGTGATTTCAAAGTAAATTTTAAAACATGCTCACTTTCCATGTTATCAAATATTTAAAATGCATGCGTGTCTTGAAATTAACTTTCTGTGTAACGTTGTATGATGGGGCATCTTAGTTTGTCCCTGTGTTTCACAAGATATGTCCTCTTATTGTAAATGTCCCCTTAAAATGTACCTTTAGACTATTTTAAAGTACGATATCTTAAAGTATGATATGTCCAGCAAAGGTGTTAATAGGCATCAAAGGTTTCTAAATGATTAATACTCTCTTCATGGATGTTTTAATTTGCTCTGCTTTTAATTGCAGGTATCTGTAAGAGACTGTTGATAACTAATGTTGATATACAGTAATTGTTGAAATTCCGTTCCATACATACACAGTACGTACGCCCATAACACTCACTACAAACCAACCTTTAAAAGGATTGTCCAGTGAAGGAAATAAATATTTAATGAATAATTGAATTTTTTTTTTCTCTCTTCAGCGACATGAAACATTTCGGTACATGTTCGGTTCTTAAGTCACGAACTTTTAAAGAAGTATTTATTGCATTGCATCATGGGGACTTTGTGGTGTCACCCACGCACAAATTCTTGAACATCCCTTGTATTCCTTTATAATCTTTTCTGCCTTAAAAGTATAACAGTACGTAGTTACAAGAGATGCGAATTCATTTTCAACATTTTGTGAAGATAAATCTACAATATGCTCAATCTACAGTTTTCACATTTCAAGGTTAAATGAGGGTTTCAATTTCACAAGGATAATTGTTGCAATAATTTGTCACTGTTATATGACATTTTGGAAACCTTGAGGCAACTGGAAATACTTCTTGACCAGAGGTAGTCTTTTCGTCAAACAGTAATATCTTTAGTTAGGAACAAGATATTACATGAGGTGTGAAATGCCTCCAGTGAAAAATTATTCTTTTTCAGTTAAGAACCGGTTTAATTGTTAATAAAATATGCNNTTTTCTCTGTAAATTTGACTTCGCTAGTCACTGTCTTTTTGACATTCCGACGGTTAAAAGTAGAATTTTGCCAAAGATTTGGAAGATTCCGTAGATTTTCCAGGCGACATTCAAAACCTTTTAGACCAACTGTCTTACAGAACATAAAGTGACACGTGATCAAATTTTGTTTTGGAGAACTGTAAGCACGACACTCGTACGTTGAGCAGCTGATTTTTGAAACATGCAAATATTTTTTTTTTCAAATCTACGATGGCAAAGTAACCATGAGCAAATTTTCTTCTTTCGATTGTGACTGTTTCTCTTAATTAAAAGCCTTCATGGAGAATCAGAGAACATTTTGGAAGCAGATACTTTAAGCTTGTCTAACAAAATTCATCTGCAATATGAGGAGCCTAGAATTCAGGATGACACGAAGAGGTGTTGAACTGGTTGTTAGTTTCAGGTCGAAACATGTACGAGAACAGTTCAAATAAAGATAGGCTAATAATAACATGTTAAAAAAACGTGAATAGATATACAGTATTGGTCTTGTAGTTTGTATTCGATTCTTGTCTTAATGCCAGTTCGTATTTTTTGTTTTAATTTGTGTTTTTTTTTTTGATCGATAACGAATGTTGATTGTGAAACAATATTGCGATAAGGAAACAGGTGATCACTTCACAATAAAACTTTCTTCTTTCAACTCTTTGAACTTTTCTCTATACTGGTCTTACATCTCCCAAACCATTGGAAGGATAAAACCATCTATCATTTCAAGGTCACACAATTTGCTGGAAATGAACTCGCAAAGTCTTGAGAAAGGACAAAAGGCAAAGTGATGGTACACATTTTCATGCGCCTCTTCTGTAGGTTTTCTATATTTTGATAAATTGTCTTTCCTTTCGAATGCACAAATAAACTTCGTCAGCTTTGCTACGGTAACCCATACACTAACTCAGTAATTGAAAAACCACAATTCAATTCTCAGTACTGTCACGCGTACCAGCTTGTTCACGATTGTTAGTTATTATGACAGACAACCGAAGCGATTGGTCAAATAGTAACGCCCTAACTCGCTTAACATTGCTCAGCAGCTTATTATCTCCACTAGCTGGATTGCAAACTCTTTGAGTATAATGAAGTGCTATGTTAGGTATCAAAACGTACACGACTTCTTCGTAAATGAAACCGTAGCTAGCTGTTTCCAATGTGTTACGATTTTTTCCAAAAGGCTTACGACTATTCGACCTTTTTATATTCTGAATAAAGTGACAGTGATGGGTGTGTGCATTTCGTCTCTTGTTGGAATAGCACCAAACGTAGTTAAATATCACAGCCTCACGACTTTAACTGATCGCTGCAACACCGGCTTTGGATCTGTCGGCCCGAAGTATCGAGATCCTCGCTTGATTTTGTCAGATACGCCGAAATCTAGGGAACCTCATGCAGCTCGGAACATTCATGGTAAGATTCAGGTAACTTCATGCAGGTGGCATTACCACAATAGTCCAGAACACTACGTTACACCATGCATTTAGTATCACCATGATAGCAGATAACACTAGGTTACTTCATGCAAGGTGACATCACCATGGCAGCCTCGGACACTAGGTAACTTCATGCTGGTGGCATCATCATGACAACTTGGAACATTAGGTAACTTCATGCAAGTGCCATTATCATAACAGTCCAGAACACTCTTTAATGGTAAAACTATATCTCTATTGCATGTTCGGTTAGGGAATTATGAATTTTGAAGGAAATGTTTCTTTCAAAATGGTACGTTGCGTATTGGAGGACCTGTGATGTCACACAGGCACGACTACTTCAATATCCTATTTCTGTATAATCTTGACTGTCATAAAAAAGTTACAATAGTTTAAGAGATGTGACCTTCATGTCCCTAATATGTTAAGGTAAATCTACAGCACACCCAAATTCAAAGTTTAAACAGCAAATATCTTACGTTAGGAACAAGATATTGGCAAGGAAGGGGCTTAAATACCTGATGTGGAAATTATCCTCTTTCATTGAATAACCCTCTCAATTTTCAGTAAAATATGCATTTCAATGAAAGAGCATCATTTCTTGTGACCGGACAAGTCGGGGGTAATTATTCTCATTGCAGACACTTGAAACCTTAAATGAATATCTGTATCGTAACCTATGAGTATCAGTTGCTAAAGGTTACACCTCCTTTTTCTGTAAATTGGACATCAATACGACTAGTTCATGGAAGACTAAAAAATTGGGGAGAAAGTCACAAGTCTAAAACTATCTTATGTTTTTTTTTCTTCTATTTTTTTTTAGCCAGGATAGCCTATTTAATCATATATGATACCACCATTTCCCATAATGCAATGATCTACCTTGAAACAGTATTCGTAATTAATTACGAATTCATAATTCGAAATTAATCCATAACTTTCAAACAAAACATGCTATTGAGATACTAATTTCACCAACAACAATTTTATGATAACCGCTTTTATGGAATTTTCAATCCCTTTCACTGAATCCCTTTTCACCAAATATTCCAACAATTGAGGATCAGAGCATGAAACTTATCTGTCTTGAGGTGGATCCAGTGAAGGGGGGGGGAATGCGCTATGTTAGACACTTGGGGAAGATGGGGGGGTTGAATGATTGGAAAGAAGAGCTCTTGCGTTTCGATCAAATACCCCAGCTTCCCTAAAAAGTAGTGGTCTACCAGATTTACCGATATCTCACGGAAGTTATTACGTGCACATCACATACATAGATATCAAAGAATACATACAGAGATATCACGCCCCTGACATCTAAATAAATATATAAAGCTATCAACAGTTTGACTTGCTCTTCTTAAACCAATAATCTGTTTTGGTACGTGTTATTCATAATGGTATAATCATTTCCTCATTAAATATAAACCGCCTCACAAGGATTCGAGAGCTGATTCAATTCCCTTTTCTGTGTTTATCGCTTTAGCTTACCGTCCGCAGGACGTCGCGCAGGTATTCCACTTTATACCCGTTTCCAGCAGTAATGAAGCCGTGTTGAGAAAAGTACTACTATCAAGGGAGAGAAATCGTAGTCAACACACAGACTGATGTAACAATTGCATTTTGTCAGTGTAAACTTTCTTCAGTAGATATTCCTTGTGATTATAGTGTAGATTGCCTTGTGATTATAACACATAATAAAATGTATTTAAGAACAAAGAAAATTGATAATAGAAGGGGAACTAGTTTAACCTCTAAGCAACGCTTAATCGCGTTCGTAAACACATTTACCTGTATACGATGATGTGCAACAGGCAAGGAAAGTGTGCAACTCCCTCGCCTCAGCCATCTTACGTATATATATATATATGTGTACATACCCGCCGATATAAGCAGCACACAAAGAATTGTTAAGTTAGCTAGCCACTACGTCACTCAGAGAAGTGACACTAGCCCCGAGGCGTTCATCGGGGTAAGATGAGTTTTATTTTAGTTGCCGTAGGCGGCCCCAGAGGGTGACAGGTGCGGAAATTGCTGCGGCAGAACAATCTCAGGTTAAAGACCTAAGATGACAGCCATGATTCACGAAAGCATAAACGACACCGAGTGAACCTTTTCCCTTTTTTTTCTGCTCTTTATGTATTTTTTTTAAAGCAGCTTTTTATGAGGATATAGCCATTAAAGTCAAGAACTGCACAGACTGTGTAGGTCGATTTTATTTATTATCGTCGTTGTTTATTACTTCGTTAAAACAATTTACAAGATATCAAAATCGGTGAAATTCCTAGGAAAATGAAGTAAATTTAAAACCTTTGTAGAGACCTGAGCCTGACGTCATTGGACCTAAAGAGAGGCAGCTCATGTAAATGTGAGAAACGAGGATATATGCACTACATCAACGGAAAAAGCTGCAGATGATAACAATTCGTGCTGAAACGGTGTGGTAAAATTAATGAATGTGTAGCTACAGTAGAAGTATTTTTACATAGATAACAGATTAAGTCGTACTTTCTTTTCCAGGTACTTGATTGCACAATGTGTTACAGCCTCTTCTATGAGCTCTGTAGGTATGAAAACGATCGTCCCGCTTGTTACCGTAAGACAGAAGCGCCGTATCTCAGAAATTTCCTTCTAAACAGTAAATGACTGATGCACCGAGTCAGCATTTTGCTATCCATTTTGGTTGAATATTGCGATCTTTTCTTGGAAATGAAACAGAGTGATTGTCAATAGCAACATGTCAACTGTATATCTGGCAATGGTTTATATTGATAGTATGGGACAGAGGTGTTTTCCCTTCCGTTTTCTCTTGACGTGATCTCAGTGAAAAATGATAATTCAAGGGAATACGTGTACACATACTCACCCCAATTTACCTAGTCCAATGAGATTTCTCAGAAGTGTTTTCGTCACACGTATTCTTGTAGGATTTAATTTGATTCTGTAAATGTCCACAGGACAGTATTGTCGAGGACTGTTTCATCATTGGAATCATATTTCCTATATGCCTTTTTTCATATTCGGTTCGTGCCTATTTAATGTTCACAAACAACCATATTTAAATCGCTATAATTATCATAGGCATACTTTTATTTACCTGTTTTTTTTTCTTTTTTCGTCATCAGGTAGCGATCGATGGCAGGTGTAAAACGCAAAATGTCGTCACCGTTATCACCGTCATCTGTGACGTCATCACCTGTAAATTCTGTCTGTGGAACCCCTCCACCATCTACGACGACCTCTGGTAGCCACAGCACCTCCCAATCGAACACTGCGACCGGAGTGCCTCGAGTCGCCCAGACGAGGCCCTACAGCGCCCCCGTACATATCGACGTCGGGGGTCAAATATACACGAGTTCACTGGACACTCTGACGAGATTCCCCGATTCAAAACTGAGCAAATTGTTCAACGGGACGATTCCGATAGTCTTAGATAGCCTTAAGCAACACTATTTCATAGACAGGGATGGCCACATGTTCCGCCACGTTCTCAACTTTCTGCGCACTTCGCGTTTAATCTTACCCGATTCGTTCACCGAGATGGAGGCGCTCTTCGAGGAAGCACAGTATTATGAGATTGCGCCAATGGTGGAACAGCTAGAGGCCATCAAAAATTCGATGAAAGCCCATAAGGAGAAACCGAGTCCGCCAATGGTGAAGGTCGAGCCGGGATCAAGCGGACATGAGTGCGTAATAGTCCATACGACACCGGACTGTGGCGAACGGATCAGTTTGAGCGGTGACAAGAACCTCATTTACGAGGTATTCCCTGAGGTCTGCAACCACCTTTGCAACTCCGGAAGCGGTCACGTAATTGCTGCTGGTTGGGCGCAAGAGTCCGATTACGTCATCAAATTTCCCCTGAACGGATTTTGCAAAATGAACACCGTGCAGGTATTGCAAAGATTGTTGCAATATGATTTCAAAGTCATCGCATCGAATGGGGGCGGTCTCGAAGGCTCACAGTTTAGCGAATACGTACTGAGCAGGACGAACACTGCGAACGGTCTTATGCACTGATGGTTCGGGCAGCCATGACGTGGTGGAAAACTGGTGTAAGCTCTCGAGTATAACATTGTCACAATGTAAATAGCTATAAAGAGAGATATATTTGTTATTAAGCGGAGAGGTGGATCCGACTTGTAAATATCTCCAAAATTAACAAAAACAATTCCACCAAAGATGTATCTTTGGATGGGTTTTAAATTGCTTTTATTCTCTTCTTGAACTATGTAAGTGCAGAATTAGAAAT
>VJOZ01003439.1:287-12706 GCA_009801055.1 Stichopus horrens | reverse complement strand
CACCATCGCAATGATTCCTTGCCTGCCTTCGGCAAGGAATCAATCAGAACTTTTTAGAGGGCTGTACAACGGTTTTCCTTTAGACCACAATACCTGTTCAAGTATCAAAACCACCATCTTTTCGTTGTCGTTTTGGCAAGCGTAACAGAGAGGTGATTCTCTTCCACTTCCCGTGTTCACATCGGCACCAAGTTGAAGCAACACCTCGACGCCCTGAAGGACAAGAAAACCATAGGTTAGTAGGAAATGAATTGTTTAGAAAGGAAGAAAAAGAAGACTTGGCCTATTTGGAATTATTTCACTGATTTGTTAGAGGGAATTAGATCACTGGTACAGTTAACTTATTGCAAGAAAGATCTAGACCAGTGAAGAACATGTCAGATAATCGTTGATACAAGTGGAATTGTTTGAGAAAGAATTACAATTTTGGTTGGAAGAAAATTTATTTTTAAGGTAGAAATATATGTTTGGAAGAAAAAAAATCAGGATTTTGAAGGAAATAGTTACATATTGGTGCATATTTACACTATTAACAAGTTATACTGAACTATTTGACAATACTGTTGGGAACATGTTACAATGTTGAACTAAAGTTGCCACAAAGTCAGATAATGCAGATGGAATTATGATATGGGGGAATCAGAGCAGCAAATGGGAACTGCTACATTTTTCATACGAATTCGCTTGTCATTGAGAGAATATGTAAAACCAACAAAGTATCTCGCCTCAGCAAACTGTAACATGTAAGGTTTGATACAAAAGCTTGTTCTAAAATGAGACACCTCAATCTTACATAATTACCNNTAATCAGTCATTCTTCATAACTCCCTCCCCCACCACTGTGTGTGTATCAGAATCTGTGAAATCTGGACTGCTTTGCTTTGAGGAAAATGGAAACGAACTTTGAAACTGATCATTGCAGCAAAAATTATGGAACAGTCTGCTGAAAAAGTCTCAAAGTCAGAGGTCTTACATCACCTTTCAATGACTTCAGAAGTACACCTTGTGTGAACACGCTCATCACTTACCCGATTCAGACTATTTTTGCAAGCCCAGATCATCATCTCATTTTTGAAATCCCATCGACAACAAAGGATGTAGAGGACCTCGCACGCCAAGTCGACCAACACTTCAAATATGAAAAGGAAACAAAACGTTACTTGAAAATAGAGACACAATGGAAGAAAATCCAGTAAAGTCTGTAATTCCATTTGAGATAAGACAACGCATTTCACCTGTGATACAGACAACTTGATTCATCAAAAGTATCTAAATGAGTGAGTTGATTGGATGCAGAAAAAAAAAACCCTCTCTGACAAACAGCCTATCTGAAGTGTAAAAATGGATTGATTTAAGAAGGTCAGGATGAATCACTCCAACTGCTATAGACAGATGATTTATATCACCAGATATATCCCAACCACTTTTTCCATGTGATACACAAAAGACACTCATACCATCAGACATACAAAAAAAAATCCCATCAGATGTAAATGAATTAGTAACGGGGTGTTAGACACTTGCAGGCTACTCATTGTAACTGTTGTAAGGATCATCCATTCAATCTTAGATATCAGACATTCCAACCAAGAGATAAATATGACTTTTTCGAATCTTGATTTACTGTGATAACTCAGTCTCACTAAAAGATAAGTATGATTCATTCTGGTTGATGACCACCTTCTTTCCTTTCAGTAAGAAGGATTTAAATGGTTCAACAAAGCCTTTTTTTCAACAAGATATGAAACAGATCAGTAAATGGGTGGAATTAAACAGCATGTCTTACCATCATTTGAGTCAAACTGTTCAAGGAGCATGAAAAGGACAGAATGCACTTCACAGTCCACCAGTACCCTTGACACTTCATCGGACTTATCTGCGAGCAGCTGTAATGCGACACAGCTCTGGAAAAAGGAACGGAGTTCACAATAAGAAAACAGAGTCTAGTTAACAGTTCTAATTCATATGATCTACTGAACTTAATACAATCAGCAGAGAAAAAGGTATCAGAGTACGTAAGTTGCTATTTCATTTTTTTTTATTTACCCAAGGAGAGGGACCACCTTCAATCAACGACAAAGAGGCAGGTTTAGATTAGGCACAAAGAACACATTTGGTCAATTAAGGAGACTGCTTTTGGTCAAACTGAGAAACTGCCTTTCAATCAAGGGACTAATTAAAGGAATAATCACTTTCATGATACTTATGAAGAATGAAGCATTCTTGTTTGCAGCAAAATTGAGTGAAATGACTTCTTGGCTTAGTCCTTGAGGGCAAGAGACATATTGATTATAAACATATTTGACATGAACATTTAATCCATTTGACAAATGAAGCAGTTGTTACTTAAGCTCATACTAACTTGCACGGGGCTCAACTGGCAAAGATACAAAATTATTCACAGGACCTCAAAATGATTTTATGGCCAAGTCTTTATAAAATAGTTTTTGCCAATTTAATTTCAAGTCTGATAGAGATAGCAATTCAATCCAGGACACTAACCTCTGCTAGGACATTGGCATCTGTTTTGAACTTGGTCATGGAAGTAATTATTGCAGTAGCAACCTGTTTGGACAGGTGGATGTCAATGGGAGCCTTCTGATGGGTCACAAGAGTTTGGAAGAGAATGCTTCCTTTTTGTTGAATGTCTGAAAAACAATGAAGTAAAATAAAAGACAAGAAAGTCACAGGAAAAGGTCAATGAATACTAGAATACTGATCATCCATAGAAAAGGGCTACATCATTCTTTCAAATTTTGTAAAAGTTTAGAAGTCACGTAGATTATCTGAATGAAATAAAACTGTCGGACATTAACAAGCATAAAGTTATGATCTTAGGAAAGAGTAAGTTAGAGGTTTACAGTCAATGAAGTAAAGGAGTATAGCTTTCACAAGTCACCTACATTCTGTGCAACTTACTTTCACATTGATCAAACTGCTCCATAATCTTTACAGTATTGTTGAGCAGACCAGCTTCACAAAGAATATCCACCATACCCTCTGAAATGAAATCAAAGTAAAACCATACCCTCTGAAATGAAATCAAAGTAAAACCATTTGAAAGTATTTGATGTAGAGCTTTTATTGTCTAGCCAGTTGTGGCCTGCCACGGTTGCTGTTATCATCTTGCAAAAGTGTGAAGAGACCAAGTACAATTTCCAGTTAACCAGCTAAGCCAACATACCAACTATCAGTTTTTCAATACACAACTCTTGGTGCTTCATCAAAAGGGCACGATCTGGAAACTATGGAAGAAATAGACCAAAACTAGCACAAATCATCATTTTCAGAGGCGGGATAAACTATCACAGAATCCCTTCACATATGATTGTCTGTAGATAACAATTCTTCTGAATTGCACAAAAGAAGGTCCATAGAATGTGATGGACAAGAAATTTATGTTATTATAAAGATATCCTAAATAACATTCACCTGCACTGGAGAGGACGCTCATCGCTTCTAGGGAAAGCTCTTGGAATTCTTGGTCTTCCTGGTTGTCTACCATGGCCTGCAAAAAGACCTCATGGATACCTTCCACCATGCTCTGATTACGAACCACCCCTAAAATTAAAAGTGGAATTAAAAACCACCTATACCACGAAAAAACTTTTCTTGAGTAATAGTAGGTCCCTCACTGAATGCACTAATAGTAAACTACCCCTTCAACAAAATTGCAATCCTGATGCAATAGCAAGACCATTGTCATATCCTAGTAAATGTTCCAGACTGGATCAAAAGCTACTATATAAATATATCTTTAGCAAAGACCTACAGTTATAACATCTATAACAAAATATAAATGCCTCTGGTACCTTGAAACATGAGGCTTTTTCCTTCCATGAATAAGTGCAAAGTTGTTATTATTACATAAGGTAATTTGTTCTGTTTGAACCACCAAACACTTTTAACAACAAAATATATGAACTAAGTAATAAGCTGACGATCGCTTCTAGATTTCTGTCTTTCTATGTCAGAACAAAAAAAAAACAACAAAAATGANNACAAAAATGATAGTGGCAATAGCCATCAAAGCAAAGGTAGACAAAACGTTAGATAGTTTTCTATTACAAGATAGCAAGGATTTCAGCAAATTGGTGAACTTTACATGGAACTGATGATGCAAGCAATGATATAAATAGATTGTTATTTCCTTTGTTTGTTTTCCTCCTTCTCCTTTCCTTTTAGTCTACTTTTAGGATCGACATCAGGTGAGCATGTAACATGTACAACAGACCAGGAAACATACCGACATCTGCAAGACAAGTAATACAACGAACTGCTTCATCCAGGAAAGGACGGACTGTTGAAAACTTCTTCAGGGAGGCAAAAATTTGGATGTGAAGTTCCATTTGAGCAAATTTACTCTTGTTCTCCAAACTGTGGAAGCAGACAAAAAAAAAACAATTCTTACTAAAGTTTACTGAAAATATTTCTCAATAAAAAGGCTAGAAGAACCATAAAATAATCTCTTGGAAGTCAGACTACACACATTCAAAGCAAACTATGTCATATGTAAAAGTGACACTTTGATTCTTGTTCAGAGGAACAGTGAGATAATAATAACAAACCCCTAAGTTGTGCTTGGGGAGTTAGTTGGGTTTCTGCTGTTTAATTCAGGTCTCATCTGCTTCGCATTGTTCGGCAGTTTGGAGCTGGGCAGAACCTCCACCCCTCCAGTCCTTTGGGAGAGCGCCTAAAGACTGCGAGTTCACTCTCATCCATTGGATGGGGACATTAAATGGCAGTCCCAGGAGCAGGTTTGGGTTTGTTTGGGATTGTTGGTTCACGTCTGCCTCATTTGAACACTCATCAAAAAGAAAAGCTGAACTTTGCCAGTTCACCCATGATCAACTTGTTATAGGATCCTTAAAGAGTCTTCAGACTTCCTGATCCTCAAAATTTCAAATTCATATTTAAGTTTGAGAGACCTTACATCAAGAATATATTTATTTTTGGGTCACAGTCCTTCCAAAATCAAACAGCTTATGTCTTTACTGTCTCCAAAGTTGTGTACCATCACAGCTCCTTGTGTGCTTCCCATTAAGATATTTGCAGATAATTCTGTTTGTTCTACAGTGCTAAATGGAGCATATTATATTGCAAGAATTTCAAATCTTCACAGTACACAATTCTTTCATTCCTTACAATGCTGCTCCCTAGCTGGGCTTGCAATGACACCAACAAAATTATATTTTTGAACCTTAATACTTCTCATATTATTTGATCATTATGTGAAGTGTTTACAGTGCTAAACTTATGACAACTATCTATATTTAGGGAGAAATAGTGATGCTGTTGCTTTGGGGACAAATGTCCTACTGTATTTGTAAGAAATATGCAGTTTTAATTACAACACTTTCTTGGCAACAGCAATTGAGCCAATGGTACAGGTGGTATACAATAACATATCTGTACTTGGTAACTGAAATACATTTCACAAACTTAGATATGATGCTCTTTAAGCAAACAGAGTACCTTCAAAGAGGCATGCTTCAAATACATTATTTTCAAACTGTGTTCATACTGGAGAGTATGACTAAACAAAAACAGCACTCCCTTGGTTACAGATATGCACTAACATACTGCTCCTTGAGCAACAAGTTAACCCTAAAGAATATTGTATAACTCTTGTACGGCAAGCTTTTTGTTTTTATCACACTCTGATATCCAGTTCAAAAGATATGGGAATATACAGTAACTACAATGTCAACAGAGGTCATGATGCTCTTTGAACAGCAAAGCCCCTCACGCCACAAATCATTCTCCAGGTAGGCTGCAACAATCTTTATTTAAACAAGTAGGCAATCCATGCGTAAATTGTACATCTCATCCATATCGTTTCGCATGGTCATTCATACATCAGTAATGTTCTCCAAGAGTGCGCTGAGCTGTATATTATTTTCATTAGTGATTCAGATTGCTCATTGTGGATAGAAGTGCTTATTATTCAAGTTACTTTGCCTAGTGATCTAGTGCCACAACGCATATCATCGAAGGACCCAAAACTTTGCATGCGCATACGCATGTGTGTAGAAATCAAGTGTGCATCAAAATCTGTGCGTGTCAAAATATTCCTCAGATCCACATGCTCCATCACTCTGGATGGTTTGAATGCCCTGGAAAGTGCATTGTTCATGCTTCAGCGTTATCTTCACAGTGGGTAAACAACTTGAAATCCTGCACGATTGTGTAATAGGCATATATGCAACACTGTACAAATGTACTGAGTGAAGGAACTAACACATGGTAAATGACATTGCTAACAGACATAATAACTCAACTAAACACATGGTTGCATAGGTTGAAACACCGTGTCACATTCATGAAAAGGCAAAGATGTAAAAGTAATGTTGACACCATGCACTAACAGTCCCATACACACATAAATGCCCTACAGTAACCATGACCTTTGACCTATGGCATCATCGTTTAGGCGGACACTACACCTCCTGCCCAGGCACCTACTCACCAAGTTTGAAGGTCATCCGACTTTAATACTGTCTAGAAGGAGATCGTGACACACTTTTTCAGAGCATTTTTGCCAATTTGACCTTACATCATGTGACCTTTGAGCTTATGACCTCATCAATATGACAAAAAATCTTTCTTGTATCATCTATTTCCATATATGGTACTTCTATAACTCTAGGATATAGCCACATAGAGATAATGCTAAAAATGTGTTTTTCATTTTCATGACCTTTGACCTATGACATAATCGGTCGGGCGGACACTATACCACACACTAGGAAACCTACCCACCAAGTTTGAGGGTCTTCCAACTAAGTGTCTACAAGGAGTTTGAGACACAGTTTCTTTCGTACACACAGACACAAATACACATTTTGACAACACCTTCTTACCCCCTAACCCCAGTGGGTAATCATAATCCATGTCATTTGTATGCCATGAGGTACCCCCACATGAGGACTACAGATCCACCAAGTAAGATGGGCTGCCATTTAAGTGTCATCTTTGGAGACTTTAACTGCTCAACAGGGTACAGTATCTCCTCCCTGTGCGATGAGATAATAAAATTCTACTGATCTGATAAAAAGAGAGAAGAATGCTCTACCTGGCAAGACACAATCCTGTAATGGCTTGACACGCTGCTCCTTGTGCTTCTGAATAGTCCCAGAAAGTATGCATTCCATTCTTGATGTCCAGATGAGCACCTTTCATGACCAAATGATCTTGCAGATCCTCTGTTAGATAGAATTCAAAGATAACGGTTGAGAACTCATCTGATGCAGATCCAACTAATATGTTTCTCTCATCCTCTAAAATCACTATTCTCTCTTTCAATGTCAATGCTGTTGAACTGTCTGAACTGGTTGCTGTTTCCCCACCAATCTTATGATTAAAGTTACTGTAAACTTGAGAGGATTACAAACTATTTGGGACAACATCAATCCAAAAACAAACCAGAATAAAGCAAGAAGAGCAATGAGAGCATTAACTGGTACTTTTTAGAAATCACTATATAGTTATACAGTAACTTTTTAAACCTGATGTGCAGAATTTCATTCCCAACTACGATCTGTGTGTGTTCATGCCTTTTTCCTCTGCAATCTTTTTAATAGACCAACTTACTATCCGCATTCACAGATCCATGCACATTTGTTCAAACAGTCTAACCAACAATGATAACTACTCACTTCAGACAAATGGATCACAAGAAAGCTATACAGTGTCTTACTGTATGACTTCTTAATCAGAGCTAATGTAAGATGCAATGCACAATCGAATCACATGGAAGACAAACTAATATTGTTTTTTATGAAGAGTAAATATCTGAATGGCACACCTGGCACAATTTCAGGTCATTGCCCCAGATATATCAAAAACACAATAACTACCATCAGATTTCCAAAAACTAAAAGCCTTTTACTTAACCCTTTCATCCAAAATACATGGCAGAGTATGCTCTCAAAATTACAGAAGTTCCTGAAATGAAGATACTGCAACATAAACGGCAGTCACTCATCACCCCAAGCTACATTTCTGGCTTGGAGTAGTCAAACTTCTCAATTGGTTCTGCTCTTTGATTGAGAGCGTAATTCAAAAGATGCAGTAGTTGACATTACACAGCATACAAAAGGCATCTTGTTTTGATGTCACATGTGGAGGATTTTTACTTAGGCTAACTAGAAGTAAGTGGTTTGGAAAATTGGAACTGTCTNNACTGTCTGGAGCAATGAGTCACTGTCTTAAATGTTTGATAAAGTGGTTGGCTGCCCTGACAGTATGTTTTGTACATACCTGTAAGCATACTTGTACCCATGTTTTGTATATTTTAGATAATTAGGACTCCCATCATTTCCAGTGCAAATGCTACTTACTGGAATTTACTGCAAGGTGATATATGGCTCGTGCAGAAGCCACAAAGACACTCAGTTCTGTGTCACCGTAGAGCCTCAGACCTGTAAGCACCGCATTATCTACTGCCAACAAGGGACTTAATTGAAGGGAAAAGAAAAAACAGAACATGAGATGTGGAGAAAAACAATGATCATCATGTAACCATGGTAACCATGACACATGTGATTATTCATCATTAGAACAATTGCTGTAGGTGCATGATGCTATCTAAACATCAACACTTCACTGCCACTGGTACAGAGGACAGTTCCCCCCCCAGATAATAAAAAAAAAATGTCAACAATACTGGTTAATTTCAGTGAGATAAGAACACAGTCTCAAACTCAGTTAAACATGAAAATAATATTTTATGGAAACTGCGACAATTAACTACTCATCTACACAATTTTTTAATAACTGTGGACTTGCAATTTAGACATTTCATTTTTCCTGCAGAAGATACCTTGCCCCTTGACACAAAATAGTTTGTGTATGCCTATGTTCACTGAAAGTTTGAGGACATGAGAATTTCCATCATTGGTAGTCTTTGCATATCTTTCTAATCTTTGCAGGAGTCTTTAAAAATCTTGAACAGTTGCCACAGAAATTATATAAAGTGGCTCCTTTGCATTTTGGGACTGCAGCCTAACTTGAGGATGAGTGTTTTCAATGGCAAAGAACAAAACGGGATTGTGAGAGAATCATCTCCTTATGAATGCTCATAACATCTTCATGGAACAATTTTAAATCAAAAATTCAATTGATATATACGACCTGTCTAGACTAGATTATAATTTAATTATATCCAATTTTCTTTGCACGGTCATCAGATTTCTATTCTTCATTTCACTCCCACAAGTCACAATCCTATTCTAGTGTATCACTAAGAAAATATTTACTGCCAATCTCATCGAGACGAGTAGAATATTTGGTATAGTATCAAACATTGAAACCAACAAACACATTTGGTGCTGTGAGTAAGTGCATTATTGTTAGGAATTGCCAGTCGATAATTTTGCTGAGTGCAAAGCTGTATAATTTACATTGTGCAAATTTACAATGTGCGAAATGTGCAATGATACACCATTTAAAACAATACAAGTCTCGTGGGCTGTTGATATGAATACAAGGAAGTAAGTAATCCCAATCAGTAACTTTGCCAATTTTCTAACACAGTTCAATTAAATGAAAAGCAAGGGACTTTGATTCAAATAGGGGAACTATGAAGAATATGTAGACACAGAAAACACAGAAAACTCTATTAAAGAGGCTCATTGAGTTGACATTGTGAAGATTCTGAAGGGAGCAACTACATAGTAATGCTTATAGTAAGCATTATTAGAGTAGAGTCACATCCAAGAGAGATGACTGGATTGTACTGGCTCCTGTACATATGTTTTCAATGCGAGAAGTAAAGTGTCTTCTCACACATTGTCAAAAACCAAATTGAATTGCTAATTATTCCATCAATAATGTTCATTTGTATGTGGCATATGGAGATCCTTTTAGTTTTACCATTTGTCATTAGCATGTGACTGACACTTGACATGCTTAAAAGAAAAAGTGAATTTCATGACACAACTGGATGCCCCCCTTCTGACCTTTCTGGATCTATATAACTCAGTGAAAGCAAATAGTTTTAATGTTAAAAAAAAGCAAAATATGAAAAGAAAACAAGAAACAAGCTATTGCAGATATTTAAAGATCAAAAAAGAAGACAACAACTCAGTGATTTGACCTTTTAACCAAAACACCCATTCATTAACCAAAGACAACGAGGGAGTGAACAAGAAGGAAATGCAGAGTGTGACGTCTACAGGGAGTTTGTTCCTTGTCGATGATTCATGAGAGTTAACTCGGCAATCTCGAACTGTCGACATAACATCATCTTTTAAAACTTCAATTTGGCAAGAAAGAAGGGAAGATCGAAAGACTGTAGGAGTACCTACTCGAGTAATGAGCATGTGTTACGACCCATTGTGTAACAACTGACCAAAAAGCAACACCTTGGTCCAAAAATGTAACGACTGTCTGCCAAAAACGTAAGACGTTTAAAGATTCACATCAGACAGTATTGAAGAAAACCCAAGATTGCCGCCATATTTTTGTCATAAATCAGCCATATAGGGTTGGAACGGGTGGGTTGGAACATGCGACTTAAACTACACTCAACATATTCCGGGGATATGCCTTATGCAGGGCCTCATAACTGAAAGAGACGAGTTCGCTGTGACGCGTTTTCCCTAGCTAATATTTTCCCAAAATACCTCAGGCACTCCTAGATAAACCATGCAGTCGTAAAGCTTATCGCGGATGCACAAAACAACACGGCACACTTCAAAAAAAGATGTACGATTTATTAAAAAAATAATAAACGATGAGAGTCACTGTGTCGGCATCGGACGGAGAGGGCGGGAGATGTACATCGGGGAAACAAATATCCGTTGTGCTCTTCTGTGGCTGCATGTCAGTAACTTATTCGAGAATTCGGAGGGGAAAGTTTGCTTTACTTTGTCAGGAGCAGAAATGTTTAAGTGCATTACAAGACCTTATCGCATGCACGCTTTATATTTTTTTCTTTTGTTTTACACTTAGTCAGTCACACAAGGTAGGATTACTAGTCTAGATTTTGTTCCATTTCTTTTAACACATCATAACTTAATAACCGTGGCAGTACTAAAATATTACACATACAGTGACTGCTCCGCTAAAAAAATCTGCGTAGAAACCTCACCACATCAAGGGCGAAAGGTAAGGTCGGATGTCACACTTGTTGTCTTATATGTGCCCGCCACACGTGGTAATATGTAATCAAGGAGAGAATGAACATGTAACAGTCTTTAAGAAGGATAGTTTCATCATGAACACTGATGTTCACCTCTTATTGTTTTGCTTTCTTTGTTGCAATTGAACACTTTACAATTTAAGGAGGGAGGTTATGGAATTCTTTATCCAGTCCTTAGAAAGTCATGAAAATTAATCCCCTAGAAAGTGCAGGAACCTTCTGAACTATGGGCATATTATAGAATTAACCGTTACAAAGCAGCAGGAGAATTGACTTCCTGGTGTTAATGAGAAGTAAGAAAAAGGAGCTGACCTACGTGATCCAAACAATCAACTGGTCATCAACTGGAAGTTAGGGAATGTCAGTCCTCTTCTCTTGACAGCGCCAGAGACCAAACATGACAAAACAACGGTTATGTGTAATTTGCTGTGTGAAACATGTTCTTATGTGGTAATGGATTATCCACTTTGTCACAAAAGTTTATAAAATGTTTGAAATTTCATTTTATATTCCAGCAGTCGACATCTGAAGCTATGACTAGATCAAAAGGAATGAAATCATACGGCGGATGTGCCTCCGCTGTCTAGGTTCTCCGAACGCTGCAGCACAAATTTTCTTTATTCCACAAAAATTACATTATTTGTTCGAAAATTGATAATGGTCAAAATTCGCAAATGGATAATTTGGATAGTTCAAAAATGGATAATGGTCAAAATTATGCACTTGGAGAAACAATGTGTCACAGTATTAGGCGTATAATTATATCCTATAGAATTAGGTTAGTGCTCCATCATGCATGTTTGATGTGTGACAATCTTTTTCGATCAAAAATTCATATTCTTTTTTATTTTATTTTAGGTCAAAATAACATGCAATAAAAAAGATAAAAGATAATGAGTCACTTGTTGTTTCATCATGCTTGGAAAAGTAGTTTGATTTTCTTTCGCACGATTCCTGTAAAGAGGAGATTTAGAAATGTGGTGTAAAAATTACCAAATTATGTGAGATTTGCTGCATTTAATGCAATGTACCAGCTTTGAGGAGATATTTGCAAATTCTACTCTCAAAATTTGATGTCGCAAGAAGACATTAGTGCTATATGTATGATTAAATTTGTTCCTATAGTTAAAGTATGAACTTGACAAGAATTTGGCAAGAATTTTAACTGAAAATTGGATTGGACCTCAAATTGTCTGGATTCATGTTCAAGGTTTGGACTTACTCGGTAAGCAGTGCTTGCTCTATATGCTCCAGCGGCTTTTTTTTTTTGTAG